>WNGS01003388.1:14472374-14483590 GCA_020271785.1 Procambarus virginalis | reverse complement strand
ATATATATATATATATATATATATATATATATATATATATATATATATAGTTTCATTTCTACGTTAGCTGTGTTGAGTAATATCATTCTCGCGTAGTTTTAGCGAACCATTAATTTTCGGATCACTGAAACAAACATGAATTTAATACGTGCTGAGATATTCTGGTCGCCATAGTCGACGGGGCGATTACTGCCCCCAGCGGTGTAAACGGTGAGTCACGGTGGGTCACGGTGGGTCAAGGTGGGTCAAGGTGGGTCACGGTGAGTCAAGGTGGGTCACGGTGGGTCACGGTGAGTCACGGTGGGTCACGGTGGGTCAAGGTGGGTCAAGGTGGGTCACGGTGAGTCAAGGTGGGTCACGGTGAGTCACAGTGGGTCACGGTGAGTCACAGTGGGTCGCACAGAGCGGGAGATAACAGGGGTGGAGGTGGGTTCAGAATAGTGGTCAGTTTTGGGTGCTGGCGAGTGGTGGTGGGTGGTGGGTGATGGAGGTGGTGGTTGTTGTGATGATGGGTTGTGGATGGCTGTGAGTTGTGGGTTTAAGGTGAATTTTGAGTATAAATGTGTGTGACAAAATGATGCATGATCAATCAGCCAATCAGATGTAAATCAGGACTTACAATGGGTTTCATAAAATGAAGATAAGTTCCAGCTATTGCGCTTCGGAAAAATAATAAAATATACAAATAGAAACCACGTACAAAACGCAGTTAAATCATAACATTGAACGAAAAAACAATAAACAATGTAAAGGATCTGGGTGTACTCATGTCGGAAGACCTTACATTTCAAGAACACAATAAAGTAACCGTCACAACTGCAAGAAAAATAACAGGTTGGATAACAAGAACTTTTCAAACTAGAGATGCTGTACCAATGATGATACTCTTCAAGACGCTAGTGCTCTCCAGAGTGGAGTTCTCCTGCACAATGACAGACCCTTTCCAAGCTGGAGAAATTACTGACCTGGAGAGTGTGCAGATATTCTTTACTGCTAGAAGCCACTCAGTAAAACATCTAAACTACTGGGACCGACTAAAGAGCCTAAATCTATATTCCCTTGAGCGCAGGCGGGAGAGATACATAATAATATACACGTGGAAAATAATAGAGGGGCTGGTCCCAAACCTGCACACAGAAATAACATCACATGAAACAAGGAGGCATGGCAGGATGTGCAGAATACCACCGTTGAAGAGCAGAGGTGCAACAGGTACTCTGAGAGAGAACTCTATCAACATCAGAGGCCCGAAACTGTTCAACACGCTTCCACTACGCATAAGGGGCATAATTGGCCGACCCCTCACAGTGTTCAAGAGAGAGAACTTGATTAGCACCTCTAGAGGATACGTGATCAACCAGGCTGTGATTCATACGTAAGGCTGCGAGCAGCCGCGTCCAACAGCCTGGATGACCAGTCCAGCAACGAGGAGGCCTCGGCGATGACCGGGCCGCGGGGACGCTAAGCCCCGAAACCAACTCAAGATATACTCAAGGTATGATCACCTCATAGAAAATACTTATGTTAAATGACAGGGCAGACAGAGACAGGCAATTTGACACGGAAGGAACATTAAAAGGACAGGGCCGGTGAAAAATATGTACCCCGGACAACCACAATGACATTTTGCAATTTTTCTCAATATTGGAGTAATAAATAAATTGAATGAATCATGAAGACTGTGGGGCGGTGTCCAGGAGCTGAAGTCCAACCCCGAGAAGAACAATTGGGTTAGTACTAAAGGCAGCTAATTTAAGTCTTATCGTATCTGAAATTAACTTGATTACCAATGTTTTAGAAACCCAGCAAAAGGGGGGGTGGAAGGGGGGACTTTAATGAATAAACTTGTTTCATCACTGCCCTAACGACGTCGGCATGCTGACCAAGTCACAAAGTTTAATCATATATCACCAACGTCCTGAACATGTCTCTCAAGTCACGTCAATAGTCTGAGACGCTCACGGGTTTCCGAGGCTAAATTAATTAAGTCTCTCTCGTCCTCCTTCATGCAACAGCAGACACCTCCTGTGTGGTTACTCGGCTCTCTGTCTGCTGGAAACAGTGTTGATCTCTCGCGTCTGCTGGGTATGTAATCCGAGGCTTGATTCCACGCCCGAGCCCCCATGAACACCCACCGAAACACCCACTTACGACTAACCTAACCTAACCTAACCTAACCTAACCTAACCTAACCTAACCTAAACACCCACTTACGACTAACCTAACGCCCAGGTCAAGACTCACCCAACACCCGCATAAAGACTCACCCAACACCCACATAAAGACTCACCCAACACCCACATCAAGACTCACCCAACACCCGCATAAAGACTCACCCAACACACACATCAAGACTCACCCAACACCCGCATAATGACTCACCCAACACCCGCATCAAGACTCACCCAACACCCGCATAATGACTCACCCAACATCCGCATAATGACTCACCCAACACCCACATCAAGACTCACCCAACACCCGCATCAAGACTCACCCAACACCCGCATAATGACTCACCCAACACCCACATAAAGACTCACCCAACACCCACATAAAGACTCACCCAACACCCGCATAAAGACTCACCCAACACACACATAAAGACTCCCCCAACACCCACATAAAGACTCACCCAACACACACATAAAGACTCACCCAACACCCACGTCAAGACTCACCCAACACACACATAAAGACTCACCCAACACCCACGTCAAGACTCACCCAACACCCACGTCAAGACTCACCCAACACCCACATAATGACTCACCAACACCCACATAAAGACTCACCCAACACCCACATCAAGACTCACCCAACACCCACGTCAAGACTCACAACACCCACGTCAAGACTCACCCAACACCCACATAAAGACTCATCAACACCCACATAAAGACTCACCCAACACCCGCATAAAGACTCACCCAACACCCACATAAAGACTCACCCAACACCCACATCAAGACTCACCCAACACCCACATAAAGACTCACCAACACCCGCATAAAGACTCACCCAACACACACATAAAGACTCACCCAACACCCGCATAAAGACTCACCCAACACCCACATAAAGACTCACCCAACACCACATAAAGACTCACCCAACACCCACATAAAGACTCACCCAACACCCCGCATAAAGACTCACCCAACACCCACATAAAGACTCACCCAACACCCACATAAAGACTCACCCAACACCCACATAAAGACTCACCCAACACCCGCATAATGACTCAACCAACACCCACATCAAGATTCACCCAACACCCACATAAAGACTCACCCAACACCCACATAAAGACTCACCCAACACCCACATAAAGACTCACCCAACACCCGCATAATGACTCACCCAACACCCACATAAAGACTCAACCAACACCCACATAAAGACTCACCCAACACCCACATAAAGACTCACCCAACACCCGCATAATGACTCACCCAACACCCACATCAAGACTCACCCAACACCCGCATAATGACTCAACCAACACACACATAAAGACTCACCCAACACCCACGTCAAGACTCACCCAACACCCACGTCAAGACTCACCCAACACCCACATCAAGACTCACCCAACACCCACATAAAGACTCACCCAACACCCACATAAAGACTCACCCAACACCCGCATAAAGACTCACCCAACACCCACATAAAGACTCACCCAACACCCACATCAAGACTCACCCAACACCCACATAAAGACTCACCCAACACCCGCATAAAGACTCACCCAACACACACATAAAGACTCACCCAACACCCACATAAAGACTCACCCAACACCCGCATAAAGACTCACCCAACACCCACATCAAGACTCACCCAACACCCGCATAAAGACTCACCCAACACCCACGTCAAGACTCACCCAACACCCACATAAAGACTCACCCAAACCCGCATAAAGACTCACCCAACACCCCCATAAAGACTCACCCAACACCTACATCAAGACTCACCCAACACCCGCATAATGACTCAACCAACACCCACAGCAACTTTGGTTCATCGATTAATAACAACTCGAAAGAAGTACAAGAACCACCGAGCCACTAACGTACTCAGGCCAATAACGTACCAATAACGTACAATAACGTTCCCTCGGTATACCTATCCCACTAACGTAGGAGCTAAAGGGTAGATGAGCATTGTTAGCTTAGACTGTTATGACCGCCTGAAAGGATGGCGTTATTCAGCCGGACCTGTTTCAATATATTGTATATATAAGAAATTAAATTTTACCATAATCATTTTGAGACGTTGAGAGATGGTTCTGTTGAGACTTAGTGAGAGATATGTACCTAGGGTACATGTCTCTCGGGGTCACACGGGGTCACCTAGGGTCAGGATGTGACACCTGGGTCCTGATGTGTCACCTGGGGTCCTGATGTGACACCTGGGGTCCTGATGTGACACCTGGGGTCCTGATGTGACACCTGGGGTCCTGATGTGTCACCTGGGGTCCTGATGTGACACCTGGGGTTCTGATGTGACACCTGGGGTTCTGATGTGACACCTGGGGTCCTGATGTGACACCTGGGGTCCTGATGTGGACACCTGGGGTCCTGATGTGACACCTGGGGTCCTGATGTGACACCTGGGGTCCTGATGTGTCACCTGGGGTCCTGATGTGACACCTGGGGTCCTGATATGACACCTGGGGTCTTGATGTGACACCTGGGGTCCTGATGTGACACCTGGGGTCCTGATGTGACACCTGGGGTCCTGATGTGACACCTGGGGTCTTGATGTGACACCTGGGGTCCTGATGTGTCACCTGGGGTCCTGATGTGACAACCTGGGGTCCTGATATGACCCTGGGGTCTTGATGTGACACCTGGGGTCCTGATGTGTCACCTGGGGTCCTGATGTGACACCTGGGGTCCTGATATGACACCTGGGGTCTTGATGTGACACCTGGGGTCCTGATGTGACACCTGGGGTCCTGATGTGACACCTGGGGTCCTGATGTGACACCTGGGGTCTTGATGTGACACCTGGGGTCCTGATGTGTCACCTGGGGTCCTGATGTGACACCTGGGGTCCTGATGTGTCACCTGGGGTCCTGATGTGACACCTGGGGTCACTATGTGTCACCTGGAGTCCTTATGTGTCACCTGGGGTCCTGATGTGACACCTGGGGTCCTGATGTGACACCTGGGGTCCTGATGTGTCACCAGGAACATGGCGTCCCACCAACTGCCTCCACTGGTCGCTTGGGAGAGCGTATGACTAGTTACTCGAGGGCAGAACATTTTGCGTAAATGTTACGAGCTGTTTACGAAGGCCCACGACGAGTTAGCCGGATTCTATTACCAGGCCAGGCAGGACTTACGACCTGGTTACCAGCGCTCGTAACTGGGCTTTTGTAGCCGTCGTTAATGTGCATGAGAACCACACATAAATATTACGATATTCTCTTACGTGGTCCAGGGCTGGGTATGTGTCCCACCCCACACTCCCCCTCGCGTGCGCGCGTGTGTGTGTGTGTGTGCGTGTGTGTGTGTGCGTGTGTGTGTGTGTGTGTGTGTGTGTGTGTGTGTGTGTGTGTGTGTGTGTGTGTGTGTGTGTGTGTGTGTGTGTGTGTGTGTGTGTGTGTACTCACCTATTTGTGCTTACGGGGTTGAGCTCTGGCTCTTTAGTCCCGCATTTCAACTGTCAATCACTGATGTACAGATTCCTGAGCCTACTGGGCTCTGTCATTATCTACATTTGAACCTGTGTATGGAGTCAGCCTCCACCACATCACTGCCTAATGAGGTGTATGTGTGTGTGTGTGTGGGTGTGTGTGGTGTGTGTGTGTGTGTGTGTGTGTGTGTGTGGTGTGTGTGTGCGTGTGTAGTATAATATCAGGCAGTAATGCCATCGTTGGACCGATAGAGAGGAATGCATCATGTTCCTCTTCTTTAGCCCTGTTCATTTCACCAGCCTCGGAGTCGTCCGTAAAGTTGGTTAATATACAAATCCCATAATTTTTAGGACCGTGGCAGCAATCGGCTATTAAGTCGACTCACAGGAAGCGTTCTAATTGGGTTGAAGGTCGCGTTCAGGGCCCTGTCTCTCCTAGCCCAGATTTCTGCCAACACATAAGCTCTGATGTCTGCTGATGGATATTCCATTTATTACAACGCGCTACATTAACATGATTTACATTATTATTCTTTATTATGTGTTTTGATTGATGATTTATGGTTGACGACAAAGGCGTGGATCCCAGTTGTAGATATATGCGGTTGTTGAGACATGGGTATGGGACCCCTCATTCTCCGGTGAATAAGGGAAGCTCTGTAAAGACACACTATAACAAGTCATCAGCCAACATGGTCAGAAACACCCCCATACATCACCTAACATGGTCAGGAACACCCCCATACATCACCCAACATGATCAGAAACACCCCCATACATCACTCAACATGATCAGAAACACCCCATACATCACTCAACATGATCAGAAACACCCCCATACATCACTCAACATGATCAGAAACACCCCATACATCACTCAACATGATCAGAAACACCCCCATACATCACTCAACATGGTCAGAAACACCCCCATACATCACTCAACATGGTCAGAAACACCCCATACATCACCAACATGTTTTCCATGCCCGCTATCACAGCCATTACGAACCGAAATCTCGGCACTCATTATTAATTCTCAGAATTTAATTATGCTGTCTAGGTCCCTTAAGGATCTTTGGCCCGTAATCTAATTTATTCGCCATGACCCCAAGTCATTCCGCACTCGGCCCCTCAACTTCACTTCTACTCTGGCACTCTCGCTCTGCTGAGTTGATTAGTTTTACGAATTTTTATCTTGATTTTTATCCCTGAAGTGCCTGTTATTTCTCTGCACTTGAAACATTCATGTACGGCGATCAAGCTCCTGCTAGTTTGTCGGTCATCGGTCATTATTCTATTTGAGTGTTTCCTCCTTTTGTGCACGCCTTGATCAACCAGGCTGTGATTGCCAGATCAACCTGGCTGTGGTTGTCACATCAACCTGGCTGTGGTTGCCACATCAACCTGGCTGTGGTTGAAAGATCACCTGGCTGTGATTGCTCTGTGGACCTCCGGGCGACGCAGACAACCTGACTTCCAAACCGAGAAATCGCCAGGTCAGTCTGTCTTCAGCCCAACCTGTCCTCTTAAAAAGAACGTCGCTTTTGGCCGTTTACCCGTATGGCCGAATTTGGATGTAATTTGAAAATGAAAAAAAAAATGAAAATAAATTTGAGATTTTTTTTTCAACAACAGTAAGTTAAGGGTCCTCTGGTAGGTTAGGTGGGCAGGAAATTCTCATAAAGTTTCAAAACGTTATGAAAAACGTTAATTTAAAGTGTCCTCTCATAACCTCTGCGCGTACGCCGGACGACTCAAATAGAAAACGGAACAGAACGTCACTTTTGTGAGTCGATTTCATTTCAAATAACGTCAAAATTTGGCCATATCGCGCATACGAGCCAAAAGTGACGTTATTTTTAAGAGGACGGGTTGTTCAGCCAACGTGATCAGCCCCGAGGGCAGTTCGTTGTTGCCTTCAACTTCGATCTGACAATTCCTGCGACGGCGCTGGAACCAATCGTATAAGTTCAATCTCGTTTTACTCGTGCTCGTTCTCGCCTAACTCAAGTTCATCTTTGTCGCTCTTAAGTTCAGTTTCGTCTCAATGACGTTCACCCTCGGGTCACTTAATGTCTCCTTCATCTCATTCAAGTTTACCTTTTCTAACTCAAGTTTTCTCTTGTCTCTGTTAAGTTCGCCTTATTTAATTCCAATTCACCTTCATAGCATTTAATTGTCCCTCGCAGCACATGTTCATCTCACCTCACTCATGTTCACATTTGTTTAAAGTTTACCTTCGCCTTCATGTCTAATTCAATCCCGTTCATATGAACTACGTTCTTAGTTATTCTAGTTAAGCCGTATGTTAAGTTATCGATTTCTCTAGTTCCTCTTAACTTCACTGTTCTCTCGATCATGTTCACTGTATGCAGACTAGGAGTCACAGTAACGTGGCTGAAATATGTTGAAAATCACAATCGACTTGAGAATGGTTCAGGACGGACCGAAACGTCGTCGTCCCTTCACCTTCTAGTGTGTGGTTTGGTCAACATGTTCACTATAGACTCATGAGGTTCACCTTCGTCCATCTCTGCCTAAATATAGATAGCTTCTTTGTCACTCAAGCATACCGATCGACTTAATTAAATTCTCACCCTCACCCTCAACTCAAGATTATCAAACGTCTCCTCATTTCCCCCTGTCGTCTTGGAAACAGTATTCGAACCTAATTTTCAAGGCGTCAGATCCTCTAATATCCTCCAAAGATCCTAAACCAGTTGGTGTCTGACGTATAACAACGCATCCCTCAGACCGTGGGATGCGTAGGATTTACAACCTCTGATTTACAGAGGTTGTAAACACATTGAAACTCACGCACTAGTGGATGCGAATGGAAGAAAAGTCTTGCCAGAATTTCGAGATCTGGAAAGTTAAACTAACTTCTTCCTCTCCTCTCAAGTCTGAGTTCCATGACGATGTGTGACGACGACACCAATACGCGTTACGTCTGATGCATGATACATGGTCCAATGATACGTGGACCCATGATACATAGACAAATGATACACGGACGCATTTGCCAGTGTGAGGGGGGAAATGTGCGACGCGTTTGGATAAAGGCGTGTTGAGAAAAATCATCATTTCCATTTTCTTTTTGACACCTTGAAATGGTTTCGTTCGTGATTCGCAGTAGCTATATATATATATATATATATATATATATATATATATATATATATATATATATATATATATATATATATATATATATACATATATATATATATATATATATACATATATATATATATATATATATATATATATATATATATATATATATATATATATATATATATATATATATATATATATATATATATATGAGATTCGTATAGCTATATATATATATATATATATATATATATATATATATATATATATATATATATATATATATATTGGAATTTGATTTCTGTAATTATTTTCAAAAAATTCTTGCATACATGTTGATCTTACAATGAATTATATGTAACACATAATTCATTGTAATAACATAAGAGTATACATTCAAATGGGTGGACTAATATTATGTTATAATGGACAGTAGGTATCCTATAATGACTAATTATAATGGGGGATTCTAACTAACTAAGGATTTCAAAGTTATTTGCAGGCGATGAGTCACAATAACGTGGCTAAAGTATGTTGACCAGACCACACACTAGAAGGTGAAGGGACGACGACGTTTCGGTCCGTCCTGGACTATTCTCAAGTCGATTGTGATGAGGAAGTAGAGAGACAGGCAATAAATAGGCAAGAGAGAGGTGAGGAGCAAAGTAAGGTGTAGTAGAGGGGGATAGTAATAGTAATAAGAGCTGCAGAAGGCCTATTGGTCCATACGAGGCAGCTCCTATTATAACCACCGAAAGAGAAGGAGATAGGAATAAGAAGAGGATAGCAAGGGAGCGTGAGAGAAGAGAGAAAGAAAAGGAAAGAGAAAGAAAGAAAATAGAAGGGGTAGGCTTATGTTAGACCACGTTTGTTAGAAAGATTAGAGCATTTGAGTATATACTGTGAAAGGGAAGAGTCCACAGCAACAAAGCCAGGACTCAAGTTCATGTTGGGTACATTGTGTATTAGAGCCGATTCAACAAGACGGCGACTGTGTAGAGTAGAGGCAGGAAAGATTATTTTGGAGGAAGACCAATCAATGGGATGATTAGAATCCCTTACATGGCAGAAGAGAGCATTGTTAGTGTCTGCAGACTTAACACTTCTCTTGTGTTCTTTAAGTCTGTCATTCAGTGTACGGCCAGTTTCGCCAAAGTATTGGAGAGGACAAGACGAACAGGAAATAGAGTAGACACCAGCAGCATTAGAAGCAGGAGGAGCAGTGTGAACTAGATTGCTACGAAGTGTGTTAGTTTGTCGAAAGGCGAGTTTAATGTCAAGAGGACGAAAGGTATTGGTAAAAGTTTTGAGTTCAGATATGAAGGGAAGGCATAGTACAGTGCTACTAGTGTTGGAAGCAGGTTTAGGATGAAAGAAATTTCGTTTAGCTTGAGAGTAGGCACAGTTGATGAAATGCAAAGGATAACCAAGGCGAGAGAATGATTTGTAGATAAAGGCAATTTCAGAATCAAGAAACTGAGGGTCGCTGATGCGTAGAGCGCGGAGGAAGAGAGAGACGAGGACACTTTTCTTAACAGAAGGAGGATGGTAGGAAAAGAAGTGAATGTACATGCCACTATGCATGGGTTACGGTAGACAGAGAAAGAGAACCCAGACACAGAGCTGTGAACATGAACGTCAAGAAAAGGAAGGAGGGAATTAGATTCCCACTCAACTTTGAAATGGATAGAAGGAGCCAGATTGTTAAGAGAGGCGAGGAAAGGCTGGAAAAGATTAAGGTCATGAGGCCATAAAGCAAAAATGTCATCAACATAGCGAAGCCAAAGAGAGGGACGAGTATCAATAGAAGGAAGAAGAACAGTTTCGAAGTATTCCATGTAGAAATTAGCAAGAACAGGGGAGAGAGGGGAACCCATAGCACCCCGAAAGTTTGAGTGTAATATTTACCGTTGAAAGAGAAAGAGTTAGAGTCAACACAGAGTCTAATGAGATCAAGGAAAACGTCAGTGGGAAGAGGGAGAGGAAGAAGGCCCTCTGACGCCTTCTGTCTAAGGAAAGAGAGAACGTCATCGAGCGGAACATTAGTAAACAGAGAGTCGACATCAAGACTAAGCATCTTACAAGAGGGTTGCAGGCGCAGTCTTTCTATGAAGTCCTGAGAGTGACGAAGGTGGGCAGGGGAAAAAGTGCCAAGGTAAGGCGTCAGGGTTTTAGCGAGCCAGGAGGCAGAGAATAGCTGACAGAGCCCCGTGAAGAAATGATAGGACGAAGAGGAACACCAGGTTTATGAGTCTTAGGAAAGACCATAGAAATAAGGAAGAGAAGGGCAGATGACACGGAAACGTTTAATGAGATCAAAGTCAGGAGGACAAAGACTAGAGAGCTGTCTTAGTTTGCGGTTAAAGGAAGTTTTGAGGCGATCCAAAGGTTTAGAAGTCAGAGAAGCATAAGTGCGAGAGTCAGAGAGCAAGACATCTGCT
>WNGS01003388.1:14455196-14468113 GCA_020271785.1 Procambarus virginalis | reverse complement strand
GTGTTGGATGTAGACTGAGGCATCAATTCTCACCAGTGTTGAAGTTGTGTAGCGGCATCAATACTCACTAATGTAGCATTTAGGTTCAGGCACCAATACTCATCAGAGTTGCAGGCAGATTGAGGCATTAATCCCCCAGTGATGCAGGTAGGGTGGAAAAGAGGAATTCAAAACCTGAACCTGTACCCAAACACGAGATAGAGGCAAGCACACGGGGGCGAGTGCGCTTGCAGCTTCCTGTCGAGGCAAGCAACTACATCAGTCTAGAAATGTGTAAAGACAAAGATCGCCATCACATTAGTATTCCAAGGAGGCTACAGGACCTGGGGGAGGTGTGCTGGGATGGCCCTCCTGGGAGACTGTCTAGCGCCAACTAACAAGAGGGTCACATTTAGCGAGGTTTAGAGGCCGCTCTTGTGCGGAGAGCCATTAAGGCACCACGAGTGCCCTCTCAAGGCTATTGACTCTGGTTCGAGGTTTATAAACTGCTTGTACAACGGGAAGCCTTGGGGGAGGGTGTTGTCCGTGTGCGTGTAAACACTATTGGGGGTATATATGTACCGGAGAGTATATGTCACACACACACACACACACTCTTAGGTGTCGCGCCACACACATACTCTCCCCATATCCCCCCCCCCCTCATCACAGTAAACATGTTCACTACACGCTATCTAAATCGCTGTAATTAAAAAGGTTTCAAGAATGCAAATCTGTCATCTGAGTTTTCGTTTTGCATGTCTGTGTATGAATGCATTCTTTTTTTCTTTATTAATACATGAGGTACATCCGCATTAGTGCAGCTACCCTAGACTATATGAAGTGGAGTACAGTGTGTCAAAAAAGCTAACTAGGTGATGCTATAAAATCCCCATCACACAGGATGGTTAGTCATACAGAGGTATGTGATAGGCAGTCTGCACTGGCAGAAACCGGGTATATTTTGAGGATGTTATCAACACAAGAGTGAGTAAGATAGCAATGGTAATACAAGTCCCCATCTCGCAGGATGGTTAGTCATACAGGGCCATATATGTTTAGTAGCCTGCACTGGCAAATTTTGGGTACACTGTGAGGATATCTTCAAGAATACGAGAGTGAATAAGTAATTGCAAAGCTCCAGGTCAACTTGATCATGAATGCTTAAACTCTATAGACTTTGATTGTCACATTTCATTTTCACGTATTTTGTGAATATATGGGCCGACCTCCCCCTCAAGAAGGGGACGTCAAAGGTTTATTTGTCAGTCAGTCTATCTGAAGTCACGTCTCGCTTCATGCTGGTCGGTGTTTCAATCCCCGACAGTATATATATATATATATATATAATATATATATATATATATATATATATATATATATATTATATATATATATTATATATACATACATACTACATACATATATATAAGTCAAAACAGCTGCCGCAATTCTTCATGTATCGTGTGGTTGCCTTAACAACCCTGTTTCGACATGGCAGCAGCCCCTGTAGAACATATACATATATATACGTTTATACATGCATACATTCATATGTCGTTATAAAGGCTTTGAAACCTCGAGGATTCGAATCTGGGCGGGCAGGAGTCACCCCCACTATGGGTGCAGTTTTTCATCGAATCCCGAACATGCTAAAATCGCACAAAATACTTTATTCATAAAAGCAGCCCTTGAAAAACTGTACAGTATATGGCGGAAGGTCCTGCAAAACGCTATATGAATGCAGCAGCATGTGAAACACAGTTTAAAAAAAAAAAATATATATATCTAATATATATATATATATATATATATATATATTATTATATTATATATATTGTTATATAAGTGTGTGTTTGTCTGTAAACTGTAGCATTGCAATAAAGTCAAATAAAAAATATTAGAAAAATAATAAGGGTGGTAGGAGAGGAAAAGATTAAAGTATTCAGTGAGAATCCACAAGGTCTTCTCTGGACACTATTTATTTTCTTCTTCGAGGATGTGGGTCCCTTTAATTAACCATGGTAGTACCCTAATATATATATATATATATATATATATATATATATATATATATATATATATATAAGCTGAAACCACCCCGAAGTAACCCATACTGCCAGGAGCAACGCAACTGGTATGTACAGGGACGCCTTAATCTTAGCCCTGGGGACCATTCAGGCTTGTTCGCATATAATATATATATATATATATATATATATATATATATATATATATATATATATATATTATATATATATATATATATATATATATTATATATATATATATATATATATATATATAATATATGCAAACAAGCCTGAATGGTCCCCAGGACTAGATACAACTGACTAGATACTACTTGGTTGCTAACTACACATTTCAGTTTTAATGTTGCATAATGTATATTACCAACAATAATATATACATCTGCCCCACACGAACAATCCCTAAAACATTAAACACTATATCCCTCTTTCTGAGCAGCAGAAATAAAGACTATTCACTCTCATAAATATTAAGTCCTATTAAATTCATATAATCCCATGTGAGTCGGGATTTCTGCTCCACCATAATTTTTTCTGGTGCAAACACGGTAAATCCTCTTTACTGGGAGATGGTGTAAACAAGCGGGTCATGGTGAGGTGTGAGGGTAAGCCTCACTGCAAACACCTCTGCTGCCTACCTCCCTAAAATTATCGCGGCTTATTTTTGTGTTTAAGGTCTAGGGCCAGGCGGCGGGGCGCTGGTGAGGTGTGAGGGAGGGTGATCTGACATATCTAAGGAAGTTGTAGTCGTTATTGTTGTTATTAGGAGGAAGAGGTTGTAGGAACTTTTCTGGCTGTCGGGTCGTGGGAGTTGTTGGTCTAGTTAAGGCACTCTATTTCCAGATCAACGTCTCTGGGCAGCATCCACACGAACAAGGCGTTGAAACGATATATATATATGCTACAACACCTCACTCATCACTCACAACTCACAACTCATCAATCACCTCTCATATTCGCCCCTTGCGAGGAAGAACTTTTTTATTTATATATAATATAAGCATTTAGAAGTACAAGTACGATATCGAAGATGAATGAAAATACTTCATTTTGTAGCGTCTTGTTGATATAAAAACCTTGTTACAATGTACACTTTTATCTTTCCTGATATATTAGATTAAGGACCTCCTCGAAACGCTATGCGTGTTAGTGGCTTTGCATGAATCTAAAATACATTTCTTATGTAATCTCACCAATTCATTTTACCTTCGTGCAAATAAATTATTATTATTATTATTATTATTATTATTATTGTCATTATAATGATATCGTATCAGAATATAATTTGAATTTGGTACCGACGATGGTCCACGGGTGAACTAGATACGGTCCAAAGCATAGACCACACTTGGCACAAGAACTCAACTCTATTACTTGCACTTGCTGGAGGTTGAACTTAAGTAGCCATTACTAGGACCGATGCTACCAGTTATCCTGTAGTTTCTTGCAGTTGGCGGCCGTATTTATGCTTTCCATTATGTTTACATCACCAACATACATATATAGGAAGATGTCTTTACGTTTTTGGAAATTATTCACTTAGATCAGGTCAAGGTTGACCCCTATTTCTAACCCCTACTGGACGCTGCTGGTAATCCACATCCACCCATTGTGAAATCTGTCTTCTGTTTGCGACTCTGTTGTCTGCTGCTGAGGAACTCTCCCCAGGCTGCTGCTGAGGCACTCATTCCCAGGCTGCTCCCTGAGGTACTCTACAGAGGAGAGTCTCCCAAGTCACTCCTGCCTTTTTATTCAACTTATGCACATGGTCTCTGGTGGAGAAGATTATTGAACACCTGACAAATTTGTTGACTAATTCCCAGTATTTCTTGTTGAAGAAGTAAATCTTGTGGGATTTCCTCTGCTTATTTTTCCTTGTGTATTCCTGATACACATTTTGTCTCATTTTGATTAAATTGCTTCCCCTACTAGTCGGACATCTTAGATCTATCACTGAACAGAACCTGCATACCTCCACCAGATTCTCAACTCTAGGCAAGGCTCGCTTAGTCCCATGGATCTTCAGGGGGCTATCAAGTCAACAATGGCTGGTTCATTATTAATCCACATTTGTTTGTGGTTCATTGACTATACTTAGAAATGTGTCATAGTTCCATGTGTCTAGCTCGTTGTGTTATTTCACGCTGCTCACTGCTCTCTGCATCACCGCGGTGGACACATTCGTTGTTGATAGTTGAGACCAATTACTGTTAGCAACTGAGTCAGTTCTTTCCGCGAGTAATAGCTGTTCTGTTGTTCTCGTTGTACTGCTACCTGACACTTCTCTGGGTCACTGATACTGTTGTCTAGGTCACTTCTTTTTTTACGGCTCATGTTGCGTAGTGGCTCAATGTTTTACAGTTCTATGATTGGTATCCCTACTTGCATCCCCTCTACTCTCCGCTCATCCTGATCAACACGGCCACTCGGCCTCCCGCTTTCCTTTCCTCCTCTCTTTTCTTACAATATGGTTGTCCTGAGGGAACACTGTATATATTATGATTCATGACAGTTTTGTCTCTGTGAGTGCACTTACATCCCGGTTCATTCCAAGCGTTCGTTCTCTGAGATCGTTAATCTTTTTATAATAATATCCCGTTTGTTGTCCAGAACTCTCTAAAACTCCCATATTTCAGAGAATTCTCAGTCTTAATCTTTCGTATTCTCTGTGTCTATTGGATGGATTATGATCTGTTGGATGGGGTGGTTGGGTGGGGGGTGTTACATGTGTGTGTGTGTGTGTGTGTGTGTGTGTGTGTGTGTGTGTGTGTGTGTGTGTGTCTCACCAAAATAATATCCCTTTCGCTATCAGTCACAAGGAAGAGTTCTACTAAGTTCCGCTCAAAGACCAGCTGTTCTTACCAATTTCCTGGCCCGAGGTACGAGACGAGGGAGCAGCCTGGGCTCCGGCCAACAGTTAAGGCTCAGGGATAAACTCCGAGTGAGATAGATAGCGAGAAGTGGAGACAAAAAAAATGTGGTCTGAACAGCATTAAACCTTAATATACCTTATTGTAACCTGTGGCGCAATATGGTGGGGTGTCTTCTGATTCTGTCGCTGCTGTCCTCTCTCTTTTCTCTCTGTATCTCTCTCTCTCTCTCTCTGTGTCTCTCTATCTCTCTCGCTCTCTCTCTCTCTCTCTCTTTGTCTCTCCCTCTCTGTGTTTCTGTCTATCTCTCTCTCTCCCTCTGTTTTCTATCTCTCTCGCTGTCTCTCTCTCTCTCCTCTCTCCTCTCTCTTCTCTCATCTCTCTCTCTCTCTCTCTCCTCTCTCTCTCTCTCTCTCCTCTCTCTCTCTCCTCTCTCTCTCTCTCTCTCTCTCTAAGTGTTATATTCTTCCCTTCCTTCCATTTCCCGTCCGTCCCAGTTCATTACTGCATCCTTTCTTGCACACTCAATTTCCTTTTCCCTCCCCTTCCTTCTCTTCTTTCCTGCCTCTCTTCCCCTATTTATCCCTCCTTTGGTTTCCTTCCTCCTTGCACAATCTACTCGCGTGTCTCCCTCCCTTCGTTTCCTTGTTCCCTTCCTTTCCTACGTGTCTCTCTCTTGCCTTGTATTTGCAGCACTCACTTCAAACCATCTTCAGCAGCACTTACACTCACTTCAAACCATCTTCAGCAGCACTTACACTCACTTCAAACCATCTTCAGCAGCACTTATTGTCATTTGTCACTGTGGCTTCCTCTTATCACATGTCTTCCTCACTCTCCTCTTCTTCCTTTCCTACCTTTATATCTCTTTCTCATAGCTACCCTTTATATATGCCTCTCTTTACCTGTATGTTGGAACCTCTCCCAGCTATAAGGGAACACCACCCCCCCCCCCCTTCCTACCCTGTTCCTTATATGATAGTTACTTACTTTTAAGTTAGTTTATGCCTGAGGACACAGATAATATTCTCATGAGATATATGAGTCTCTAGTGACAGGCTTCAGATGAGCTGATGTAAGATAACAGCTTTTGCTTGCAGTATCACTAGGAACTCAATGACGTTCTTAATGAACCCTTGCTTTAATTAAAAAAAAAGGAGAGAAGGGGAGAGAGAAGTACAGTAGAGAGGAGAGAGAAGCAGAGAGAGAAGGAGAGAGAGAGAAAGAGAACATAAGGGGAAGATATATACCTTGAAAAAGATAAGAAACTTGCTGTTCATCTCTTCCATATCTTAGGTTTATACCACCAGCAGAGAATCAGTTAAAAACAAAACACTTCTAAAACTTTACGCCAAAGAAGACCAAAGTCTCTTGGACCATTTCTCTCTGTCGGCGGCAGCCGTCCTCTCCACCTCTCCAGTTTCTGATCGGGAATATTTTTCCCTCATACTGGTCTCTTAACACCATGTGTCTGGCAGGCTATTCAAACACCATTGGCGTTTATATCAATTATAAAAAAACATCCTCCATTATAACCAAAAATGTTCGCCGAATTCACAGATACACAAAACTTTTTTTTTTTTACTTAGATCGAGCGAGGTAGCAACATCGCAGGTGAGTTAGCTGGGAGGGTAGGTGTCGTAGCTTATCGTCGACCGGGTAGCTATTGCGTCTGTTCGCTTGTCATAACCCCAATAGGAGAGGTTATGGTTATTCATAGCTGGTGACGGAGGAACTCCTAAGGTATCGGGTCGTCTGGGCAAGTGAGGACTAAGGAGCGTCTCCAGTCAACACTGAAGTTTCTTGTTTATATATAAGTAAATCCCTCGATTGAGAGACAAGAAGGATAGTACTAAAGGATCCAGTCGGCTCCCATGTAGGGCATATCCTGTTGGTAGATGAGTGGACAGAGGGTGGAGGGTGGGAGTTACTGAGTCTCTCACTCTCTATCTATATCTCTCTACCTGTCTGTATCTATCTCTCTCTCTAGCTCTATCTAGATATTTCTGTCTACCCATACATCTCCCCCTTCGTCCCTCCCTTCCCCCTCAAGAAGCCCTGAATCAAATCTATGGGTCCCAGAGGCTATGCTTTTGTTTCTCTTCATTTCTCAATATTGTTTTCCTTTTCAGTAACAATTCCACGGAAATCACACGCCGTATTTCACATTGACTTCTTGAGAAATGTCACAGGGGTCTTCATAATTACTACTATTTTGTAACGTATTGATCTTGGGCCTGACCCGACCAGCCTTTGTCCGTCCCGTACCTCAGACCATTCACCCCGGCAAATGTTTAGTGAGGCTAACCCCAAGCGTCTGGCCTTCGGACAGACAAACAGACATTCTTATAAATTGTTTTGAGTGTGGGGAGGACACGCGTTACAACTTGAGAAAAACGTCTCCCGATCTATACAAGTGAAAGCAAATTTTTTCAGTCATTTATTTTTCCCTGACAATTTGACAAATGCAACTGTAAGATGCCACAAGTCCTCAGCATCCATTTGTATCGATGCTCATCAAATTAAAACCAAGACGCGACTCTCCCAGCGGAGACTCTTCAGGACGCCAGCACTTCCTAGTATTAAATCTCTTCCTCGACGTGAAACTCCTCTTGTTTCGTGGGAATTTAGCCGGCGTTAACCCGTTCTCTTGCTCTGCCGCTCCGTCAAAAACCCAACCTCCTAACCAAACCGTACGTTCGTACGTACGAATATGATGAGCGTACGGAACGAACGGAACGTACGAATATGATGAGCGTACGGAACGAACGGAACGTACGAATATGATGAGCGTACGGAACGAACGGAACGTACGAATATGATGAGCGTACGGAACGAACGGAACGTACGAATATGATGAGCGTACGGAACGAACGGAACGTACGAATATGATGAGCGTACGGAACGAACGGAACGTACGAATATGATGAGCGTACGGAACGAACGGAACGTACGAATATGATGAGCGTACGGAACGAACGGAACGTACGAATATGATGACCGTATAATATGAACGTACGTAACTATGCAACAACCTAACGGTTGCAAACCGACGCATAGAAAACGTAGATAATTGTGAGTTGTTACTTTTCATCGTATGTTAGATTTACAACCATGGTTGCCATGACGTAAAGTACGAACGTAAAGTACGTAAAGTAACGTAAAGTAGAAGGGACGGAATAAAGCGACGTACCGTCATGGAATTCTCAACCAGTTATCTCTGCCCGGGATATCCTCCATACTTGTTTGGGAAAGCTCTTTTGGTGTTAATTAAAACGTTCCAGTACATTGATAAGAGCATTAGAACTCGGAGCGCTAGAGCAGCTGAGTACGGGCTCTAACGGAGCTCTTGTGCCCCGGGTCTCATTGCCAGGGAGACGGCTGGGCGCTCAGGAGAATGCTCAGTAGGAAGGGAACCGGCGGCTTGAACGTGCTCACTAGGAGGGAACTTGCAGCGTATGAGACCATTGGCTGTGAAGGAGCCGGATGGTGAGGAGTGTGCTAGCTGGCCGGATGGTGAGGAGTGTGCTAGCTGGCCGGATGGTGAGGAGTGTGCTAGCTGGCCGGATGGTGAGGAGTGTGCTAGCTGGCCGGATGGTGAGGAGAGTGCTAGCTGGCCGGATGGTGAGGAGAGTGCTAGCTGGCCGGATGGTGAGGAGTGTGCTAGCTGGCCGGATGGTGAGGAGTGTGCTAGCTGGCCGGATGGTGAGGAGTGTGCTAGCTGGCCGGATGGTGAGGAGAGTGCTAGCTGGCCGGATGGTGAGGAGAGAGCTAGCCGGCCGGGCACATGCAAGGCGTGCCAGGGTTCGCTAAAGCCGATGCCCATGTGAGGCATTTGGAGAGCATGTGAGGCATTTGGAGAGCATGTGAGGCATTTGGAGAGCATGTGAGGCATTTGGAGAGCATGTGAGGCATTTGGAGAGCATGTGAGGCATTTGGAGAGCATGTGAGGCATTTGGAGAGCATGTGAGCGTTAAACAGCGCCTCGAGGCACGAGAGTGCGCTCACTCTATGACTTACAGTGTGGCCAACTCGTCCACGTAACAGAACGTTACATTTTGACGTATGCTCTTCCTAAGGCCAAAAATTGTCGTGCTAGAAAATGGTCGCGGTTCGCAAAATTGACATACCGTCCCCGTTTCCTGTTTTGAGTCCTATGAAAGGTTAGGATAAGAGCACTTTAGTACGACAGTTCCTTGACGTTGGGGTAACTCAGGAGGACGGGTTGATGTGGTATCGTACCCCGAGCGCTGACTGAGGCCATAAAGGATTCCCTGCAACCCACGGAACATTGATCCAAAGTCGTTAATCACCACCGATCATAAACTTAAAAAAAATGGGTGGTGTTAAACTCTCCAGCTGAGGGCTTGACGCGGTGCTGAATACCTCACACAGTAAGGAAAGTGTATTAGCTGATTCTTCGGCAAGATTTCCTCAAGAAAATAGTTTGCCTTCCTTCTCAGGAATGTCCCACCAAATAAATCAGGCTGGCGCGGATGGCCTGTCACTCTTACCTATTTAAGGTGGAGTCTAAACATGTATTTTCTGCCAAAGCGAAGCGCTTTAGAGACGTAAACTCCATTACTTGCCGCGACGCAGCCTCCGGTGTGACAGGCTCTAAAGCGCTTAGGAGTCGAGAGGCTGAAGTATTATCTTAATCCTTTGGTCGTTGATATTTATAGAAGCAGAAAACCGGGTGTTCAAGCCACGTCATAATCTCCAGTGGAAGGTGTATTGTAGACCTCAGCTGTTGTCAACAATGGAGAAAAATACAAAGCGTTCGAAAACTTTTCGAGCCATAGTGTATTTGTGGTGAATTTATTTGATAAGTTGCGTTTTTTGGCACCAAGAAACAGGGATATAAGGTAGCGAGGGCCGCTCATAGTGCCAGATGAGAGACTCATTGTCAAGATGTCTAACCACAGACTCACGCAAATAGCTCTTACAAGTGTCCATCACTGTACTTCTGGACACATACAACTACATGTGTCCATCACTGTACTTCTGGACACTTACAACTACATGTGTCCATTACTCTACACCACGTATACAGTAATGTCTCACATACTTGTCATTGCCACCGAAAACAAAAATTTTCCTGGAGGTGGGATGACCTGACCTGGACCTGGAGGTGGGTTGAGGGTGGAGGTAGCAGCTCCACAGGACCTGGAGGTGGGTTGAGGGTGGAGGTAGTAGCTCCCAAGGACCTGGAGGTGGGTTGAGGGCGGAGGTAGCAGCTCCCACGGAGCCTGGAGGTAGGTTGAGGGTGGAGGTAGCAACTTCCAAAGTCCTGGAGGTGGGTTGAGGGTGGAGGTAGCAGCTCCCAAGAGCCTGGAGGTGGGTTGAGTGTGGAGGTAGTAGCTCCCAAGAGCCTGGAGGTGGGTTGAGGGTGGAGGAAGTAGCTCCGAAAGAACCTGGAGGTGGGTTGAGGGTGGAGGTAGCAGCTCCCAAGGACCTGGAGGTGGGTTGAGGGTGGAGGTAGCAGCTCCCAAGGGCTGGAGGTGGGTTGAGGGTGGAGGTAGCAGCTCCCAAGGACCTGGAGGTGGGTTGAGGGTGGAGGTACTAGCTCCCAAGGGCCTGGAGGTGGGTTGAGGGTGGAGGTAGCAGCTCCCAAGGACCTGGAGGTGGGTTGAAGGTGGAGGTAGTAGCTCCCAAGGGCCTGGAGGTGGGTTGAGGGTGGAGGTAGCAGCTCCCAAGGACCTGGAGGTGGGTTGAGGGTGGAGGTAGCAGCTCCCAAGGGCTGGAGGTGCCTTAAGGGTGGAGGTCCCACCTGCCTCCCATAAGGACTTGCAGCTCACCCCTTCACATCCAGGTCATCACCGCTGCCAGCCAAGCCGACACCACGACACAAGGGACGAGAGCCAAGGCGCGCAGAGAGAAAAGTGTAGTTGTGTTCGCCATTGCTGAGGAACTTGTGTTTCCTGAAGGCGGTGGCCCAGCAGCGGTGAGGCTCGGGGCTGCCGTCTGTCAACAATCAATAGTTTCTTGATTGTCTGTCGTTTCTGCCAACAATCAAGCGAAAGTGGAATTAATTTTTCCCTTTCAGGTTTTGCTTTGGCGTTTCCCTTCCGTCAGTAATGATCACCGACCCTGCAGAGGAATCTTTAGTGGAAATATAATACCATACGAAGAATTTTGATTACAAACTGATTGCTCCTTCACAGATCATAGCGTATATAAATCAGTATATTTAAGTATTCCAATTTGTGTTTTTGTATTTCTAATTATAAAATTCGTAGTGAGTCGAGTGCACCTGATGATTTTATTTTACTGATAACTCACCTGAGTAAACAAGCAAAACTACATTAATATTACGTTCGTCTGCCATTGTTGTCATTTCTGCTATATGCACATAAATGTAGCACATCAACTTTAATCACATGATAACTACTGAAATTATGTTAAAATAGTAAAAAAATTAAATAATAAATAAAACTGCACCAACGCTGGGAAAAAATGACCTGAAATACAAGCAGAGATAGAAATAGAGACAATAAGATAGAAAGTAGAGATAGCCATAAACAGAACAGGGGAAGAGACGCAAACAAAGCTCCATATTTTCGCAAACATCGCTAAATTGCGATGATATAAATTATGATATTAAAATCGTCCTAGGACAGGACCAAACAGGATATATTTGGGAGTGGATATAACTCCAACGCGCACACGAGGCGTTACAAATTACCAGAGAATCCTCAGCAGCTATGACAGATATTAAATTTATCCACCTCCTTACCCAATTTCACTACCTTCTTCTCAACCCCCACCATACACAACCCACCACCCCTACTCCCTCCCCCCTCTTTACCCCCCGGCTCCTCCTCTCGTCGCCACCCTTACTCCCTTCCCTTACCCCCACTTTCTACTTCTTCCACCCATTCTACCACATATCCCCTCTTCCTCCTCCCACCCACCTTAAATAAAATCTTTCCAACCATATTCCTCTCCCCCCCCCCCTTTTCTTATTTTCCCTTCCCTTTCACCCCCCCCGCCCCCACTTTCATTCCCGCACTCTAACTTCATACCTCGCATTACACTTCCCACCCCCACTCTTTACATACCCCCTCTCTCTCTTCCCCACCCTTCTATCCTCCTCTTCTTCTCTTTGCCTTTCCTTATCTTTTCACATACATCATCTATTTTATTCCCCCCTCTTTTTAACCATCACCCCCTTTATCTCACCTTCCTATTTACTCCTTTACTATCACTTTGAAAGCTTTTGAAATATGAATTAAGGCTGAAAATATCCAACACCTGACCTGGAATCGGTATTTTGTGAAGCATGAAATTAAAATTGAAAAGGTACAATGCTTTCCAACAGGATTAGTGTCGGAGGTTAAGAGGTTTAAGCTTTAAGAATATCTGAAGAGTATTCTGATTTTTTCTTCCTCCAGCACTGGGAGAGAAAGGAACAGAGTGGATATGATCACAACTTGGCGAAATACTGACAATGGACAGTCAAGGTGGACAAAGGACAGCCTCTTTAAATTAGGAGAGAATGTCGCCCAAAGATAACATATGGACGCAAAAGAATCACATCCAACAATCCAAAGCCAATCCATCCATCTATATCATCATCCACCCACATCCATCCATCCATCAATCTTTCAACTTAAAGGCCATAATTGATCAAGATTTCGAACGTAAACGTCTAGAAAGTTGAACTGTAACAAAGAGAGCAGTTGAAGAGCATTACGCTAGGACCCTCACTCACCTGGTTGATACGGGTTGGATGGGGTTCTGGGAGTTCTTATAATCCCCAAGCCCGGCCCGAAGAATTTGGTCCACCAGGCTTGACTTGTGAGAGTTTGGTCCACAGATCGGATTGGCAGCGGCCTGTCCGCAGGCCCACATACCACACCACAGCCCGCTGGTCCGGAACTCCTTGCAGAAAGAACTCTAGTATTCCGCTTGAAATATTCCCGGTTGTTCTGAGACCTCGGGTTCAGAGACCTGCGGTCTCTGCGAATAGCATCTTATGTTTACATCGAGGAAGCACTTAAAAGGAATCGTAAGT
>WNGS01003388.1:14339937-14346823 GCA_020271785.1 Procambarus virginalis | reverse complement strand
CACGGACCTGAAATATTAGAGTATTGCCCTCCCAACTAAGCCATGGATGTTCCCACAATAATCGTCTTTTGGGGCCCGTGTTCGAATCTTCCATGGTCCGAGTCAATAATAATATATATATATATATATATATATATATATTTATATATATATATTATATATATTATATATATATATATATATATTTATATATATTTATATGTTGATGAATATAACCAAAGGGGATAAGAATAATGATTCTAACACGAATCTTTTCAATATTTCTTATGTTTTCCTTCACTTCTGTTGTCCAGTATGTTCAACATGTCCAACAGAAGACTGGACATCAGCGAGGCCCAACAAAAAGTCCAGACCAGCAATCAACAACCAATTAACACATAATTACATTCTACCTACTTCAAGACCCCGAGCCAACACAAAGACAGGAGCAGCAAGAACATAAGCTGATTATGGTGATGCATGTAATACCCTATTAATATCCCTAATGGCATTCATCCACTTGTTCACCTCACTCACGTTCTGTACCACCTCACTCAAAGATAATATAAGCCTTTACAAAAGCAATGGTAAATCCCCCAAATTCACACTGCTATCTGCTGAGGGTTATCTTGAGATGATTGATGTGTGGACACAATGCCACCCAAACGTCTGAGGGTTAGAGTTGCTCCCCTTGACGGTCATGCTGTCGAGAGAAACAATATCCTTAAGGTCCTGAAGGACGTTACCGGCATCATACTCACTGGCATTAGTCAGGAAGGTAATGAAATACTGCTCTTCTGTTGTGTGAGGAAGAGTTAGAAAAAGTCTTGACCAACGATGCCATACTTCGCAAGGAGCACCACCTACATCCTCACTACCTACGGCAGTTCCTGATCGGAAGAACTGTTTTTACCAGCAGGACCAGCCAATGGATCGCTGACCGATCGCAACAAGAGATCATGGACAATATCGAGGACGAAAATCCGAGCCTGGGTGTATTCAACCTAGAGTTCTGCAGCACCGACAAATCATCAATGAAGATTACTTTCACCACCGTAGCTGCGGCCACCCAGGCTGCCACACAGGATTTATACTGCTTCGGCTTACAAATACAACCCCATCAAGTAAAAAAGGAACCATTCCATGAGATCCAGCAGTGCTTCAAGTGCTACGAACTCTCCCACCCCCACCAACAAATGTCAGCACCCCATCCAGAGGTGCAGCCTGTGCACACTGGACCATCACTGCTCTATATGTAAGACAACAACCCATCCCTGCTTGCTCTGTGATGGCAATCACCCCGCAATTTCCTACCGCTGCCCCCGCAGACAGGAAAACATCAAGGTCCAGGTTGAAGCCAAGAGAAACAACCCTTCTACTTCCGCGACCAGAGCCCCAGGCGCTCAAGCCATCACCTCAGCTCCCACCAACCGACCAGAAGACTTTCCAGTCTTACCAAAGAGTGGCTCCTCCCACCAGGTGACCCAGCCTTCACAATAGGGGCCCCAAGGCCCCACAGCCCCCTGTATCACGTGCAGGCATTATCCCTGGTCTTATTAGACTAGTGGAGAGGCTTGCCGGACCAGACAACCACTGTTTTGTCAATAAACTGAACCCATTATACCTAGCCAATGGCGTGGCCTCCATCATAGCCCCTGGCGCAAGTCTCACTGCCTCCACTACCACTCCGGAGACTATCACCAGGACGACCACGAGGTCGATTTCAACACAGACTCCAGAACCACCTAAGACCCGGCCGGCACAAACAAAGATAATTTTCTCTCCAGCTCCCAACACTCCTACCATCACCATTTCAGCAGCCGCGCTAGTAGATGTGCTGTCTTCAAATGCTAACATCACGACTAACACTTCTGAAATAGCTTCTACCACCAATCCACGACACCTGAGTCTACCTCAGGCTGCGAGGCGAAAGACGCAAACACCAACTATGGAGGTTACGGACTCCTCAGACGAGGAAATCTTAGAAGGAACTCCATCGCCGCACCACAAATACGACACCTACACGGTACAAGACCTCCTCAGGGAGGCCACCTCACCAAACTCCAACGACAGCACGGCCCAGAAAAAGTCTCAGGCAAAGAAAAAACGGAAGACCTAGATGTCTACACCAACCCCACCAGCTCCTTAGCTAGTACAGCCAGCCCTCCAGGACTGAAGATCCTCCATCCATCCCCAGATCTCAAGTATCAGCTAAAGACACACTTACGGGCTCACCATAGCCCGTGCTACTTGGAACTTTTTGTTCTGAGTAGCTGAATCTAAAACAACAACAGCAACATATGGTAAACTTGTCTTTGAAAATGTAAGGAGTACCTTGTGAAACGCATCCCCTAGGTGTCAGGCCATATTAATGTGTGAAAATGAACTTCAGAGAGTTAATTTTTCAACTTCCCTCGATAGTGAAGGAAAAAAATGATAAATATTGAGAAGATTCGTGTTAGAATCATTAATCTTACCCTTTCGATCATATTCAACAACATATGTTTACAAGAAAGACGTGTTCATTTGTTTATATCTATCTATCTATATATATATATATATATATATATATATATATATATATATATATATATGTATATATATATATACAATATATATATATATATATATATATATATATATATATCTATTATATATATATATATATATATATATATATATATATATATATATATATATAAACAAATGAACAAATCCACAAGGGCCATGACGAGGATTCGAACCTGAGTCAGGGAGCAGATATATATATATATATATATATATATATATATATATATATATATATATATATATACATATATTATATATATATATATATATATATATATATATATATATATATATAACATAGGAAAACGGACTCTGCAAGGATGTTTACACGACGAACAAGTTTTATCAGGGATTCTCCCGGGATAATGGCCGCAATACCTTCCTTCAGACGGAACATGGCGATTAAAATGTCGAGAACCGTGAATAAACATCCCGCTAATTTGCTTGAAGAGATTTGGAGGACGTTTAGTGCCTCGGGAAAACTTCCCCAGACCGTTTTGGGCAGAGAGCTGTGAGCTGGCAGACAGTTGCCCCTGAAGCCTGTGAGCTGGAAGACAGTTGCCCCTGAAGCCTGTGAGCTGGAGCATGTTTGATGCGCGCCGCTGCCAGTGCGGGGAGAAATACGTAGTATTACTTCTAATGCGATTATGGCAAACGTACGACAGACGCCTCGGTAGCAGGAACGAGTGCAGAAAATGAGGTAAAGAGGAGAAGAGGTAGCTGGAAGGACGGACTCAGTGATTCCTCTTCTACCAATTACAGACCGCAACCATTGAGTCTCATCGTCGAGTCCTTCTGGAGGTCCCACTTGAAGTTACCAGACTTGACGTCGCGGCACGTCAACTGGTTTCAACCAGGAATTCAACCTTGTGGATATATCCCCAGTTCGACACTCGATCCAAAGTTAACTGTCATCCTTGAGGTTACGAGCCCAGTCTCAATCTCGAAAATTGTGACCTTATGGACCAGATCGGTGAAGGACCAGATCGGTGAAGGACCAGACCGGTGAAGGACCAGACCGGTGAAGGACCAGACCGGTGAAGGACCAGACCGATGAAGGACCAGATCGGTGAAGGACCAGACCGGTGAAGGACCAGACCGGTGAAGGACCAGATCGGTGAAGGACCAGACCGGTGAAGGACCAGACCGGTGAAGGACCAGACCGGTGAAGGACCAGACCGGTGAAGGACCAGATCGGTGAAGGACCAGACCGGTGAAGGACCAGACCGGTGAAGGACCAGACCGGTGAAGGACCAGACCGGTGAAGGACTAGACCGGTGAAGGACCAGACCGGTGAAGGACCAGATCGGTGAAGGACCAGACCGGTGAAGGACCAGACCGGTGAAGGACCAGACCGGTGAAGGACTAGACCGGTGAAGGACCAGACCGGTGAAGGACCAGACCGGTGAAGGACCAGACCGGTGAAGGACCAGACCGGTGAAGGACCAGACCGGTGAAGGACCAGACCGGTGAAGGACCAGACCGGTGAAGGACCAGACCGGTGAAGGACCAGACCGGTGAAGGACCAGACCGGTGAAGGACCTTGATACCACCACCTGTGTCTGGCACTGTGACAGTACCACCAGTGTCTGGCACTGTGACAGTACCACCTGTGTCTGGCACTGTGACAATACCACCTATGCCTTGCACTGTGACAGTACCACCTGTATCTGGCACTGTGACAATACCACCTATGCCTGCACTGTGACAGTACCACCTATGCCTGGCACTGTGACAATACCACCTGTACCTTTCACAAAAGCAGGACACTGGCATGTAAGACAACTTAGTTTAACCGCAAGCCACGAAAAGAACCTTTATTAAACTCTAAATATTTCATACCAATCAACCAGACATTGCTTCAGCAATAATTAATTCACAATAATAAAAAAAAATGAAAGCAAATCTAGCTTTAGGAGAAAAAAAGTAATGCAATTTGATATTTAACCAATGCAAATCCATTTTGCTGTAAACAGAAATAATATTCTCCACTCCTCTAATCAAATATAGATTCACTGAAGGCAATATGTTATTTTTATTCCGGGAAATTGCAGTAAAATGTGGAGCCAATTAGAGCTGCCTTCACATAAAGAACGAAATTAATTGTACTCGTTACACTATCATTTGTCCTCGTTCACTGTAGCTGTGTTTATGTCCTTGCCTGTATGGCCATAGTTCTGGCAGAGTACGGTGACAGTGGATGAAGTGTCTGGTGACAGTGAGGTACAGTGTATAGTGTCTGGTGACAGTGAGGTACAGTGTATAGTGTCTGGTGGCAGTGTGGTATAGTGTATAGTGTCTGGTGGCAGTGTGGTACAGTGTATAGTGTCTGGTGGCAGTGTGGTATAGTGTATAGTGTCTGGTGGCAGTGTGGTACAGTGTATAGTGTCTGGTGGCAGTGAGGTACAGTGTATAGTGTCTGGTGGCAGTGTGGTATAGTGTATAGTGTCTGGTGGCAGTGTGGTACAGTGTATAGTGTCTGGTGACAGTGTGGTATAGTGTATAGTGTCTGGTGGCAGTGTGGTGCAGTGTATAGTGTCTGGTGGCAGTGTGGTGCAGTGTATAGTGTCTGGTGGCAGTGAGGTACAGTGTATAGTGTCTGGTGGCAGTGTGGTACAGTGTATAGTGTCTGGTGACAGTGAGGTACAGTGTATAGTGTCTGGTGGCAGTGTGGTACAGTGTATAGTGTCTGGTGGCAGTGTGGTACAGTGAATAGTGTCTGGTGGCAGTGTGGTACAGTGTATAGTGTCTGGTGGCAGTGAGGTACAGTGTATAGTGTCTGGTGGCAGTGTGGTATAGTGTATAGTGTCTGGTGGCAGTGTGGTACAGTGTATAGTGTCTGGTGGCAGTGAGGTACAGTGTATAGTGTCTGGTGGCAGTGAGGTACAGTGTATAGTGTCTGGTGGCAGTGTGGTACAGTGTATAGTGTCTGGTGGCAGTGAGGTACAGTGTATAGTGTCTGGTGGCAGTGTGGTGCAGTGTCTGGTGGCAGTGTGGTACAGTGTATAGTGTCTGGTGGCAGTGTGGTACAGTGTATAGTGTTTGGTGGCAGTGTGGTACAGTGTATAGTGTCTGGTGACAGTGAGGTACAGTGTATAGTGTCTGGTGGCAGTGTGGTACAGTGTATAGTGTTTGGTGACAGTGACGTACAGTGTATAGTGTCTGGTGGCAGTGTGGTACAGTGTATAGTGTTTGGTGACAGTGACGTACAGTGTATAGTGTCTGGTGACAGTGAGGTACAGTGTATAGTGTCTGGTGGCAGTGTGGTACAGTGTATAGTGTCTGGTGGCAGTGTGGTACAGTGTATAGTGTCTGGTGGCAGTGAGGTACAGTGTATAGTGTTTGGTGGCAGTGTGGTACAGTGTATAGTGTTTGGTGACAGTGACGTACAGTGTATAGTGTCTGGTGGCAGTGTGGTACAGTGTATAGTGTTTGGTGACAGTGACGTACAGTGTATAGTGTCTGGTGGCAGTGTGGTACAGTGTATAGTGTTTGGTGACAGTGACGTACAGTGTACAGTGTCTGGTGGCAGTGTGGTACAGTGTATAGTGTCTGGTGACAGTGTGGTACAGTGGATGAAGTGTCTGGTGACAGTGAGGTACAGTGTATAGTGTCTGGTGGCAGTGTGGTACAGTGTATAGTGTTTGGTGACAGTGACGTACAGTGTATAGTGTTTGGTGACAGTGAAACAGTGCATAAATTTGACTTCTAATGCCCTGATCGTTAGTTCATATTTTATATATATATATATATATATATATATATATATATATATTTTAAGATAAATAGGAAAACCAAGGATATACTGAACATCTTGCTTCAGATTCTTTACTTTAAAATTCATAACGTTTCGAATACTCTTGTATTCATCATCAGATCTAAAAGAAAATAGAAATCACAATCAAATAAGAGGCAAAACAAAGAACTCATACTGAATATGACTGCCTGGATAATTCATTATCGTTTCTTGATGTCAAAGTGAACAACCTTAATGGGTTCAACACTAATGTGTTTAGAAAACCAACTTTTACTGGGTTAGGTTTAAATTTTAATTCTTTTGTTCCTGATATTTTTAAGAAAAATGCAATTAATACTTTACTGAATAGGGCCTTTGTTTTATGTTCTAATTGGAATAACTTTGATCAAGAAGTTAATTTTCTTGTGAAATTTTTTTCAAACAATGGTTATCCTTTACATATGATTTATACTTTTATAAGGAATTTCGTAAATATGAAGTTTCACCCATCGTGTAGGATTGCTACAGTAGAAAGGGATATTAAATATATTAAATTACCATTCTATGGCACGATTAGTTTTTCTGTAAGGAGTCGTCTGA
>WNGS01003388.1:14318038-14328346 GCA_020271785.1 Procambarus virginalis | reverse complement strand
TTCACCACACACCAACACTCACCACACACTAACATTCACCACACCAACATTCACCACACCAACATTCACCACACACCAACATTCACCACACACCAACATTCACCACACCAACATTCTCCACACCAACATTCACCACACACCAACATTCACCACACACCAACATTCACCACACCAACATTCACCACACCAACATTCACCACACCAACATTCACCACACCAACATTCACCACACTACCATTCACCACACCAACATTCACCACACCAACATTCACCCACACCAACATTCTCCACACACCAACATTCACCACACACCAACATTCACCACACCAACATTCTCCACACCAACATTCACCACACACCAACATTCACCACACACCAACATTCACCACACCAACATTCACCACACCAACATTCACCACACCAACATTCACCACACCAACATTCACCACACACCAACATTCACCACACCAACATTCACCACACTAACATGTCACCACCACCAACATTCACCACACCAACATTCACCACACTAACATTCACCACACACCAACATTCACCACACCAACATTCACCACACCAACATTCACCACACACCAACATTCACCACACCCAACATTCACCACACCAACATTCACCACACCAACATTCACCACCCCAACATTCACCACACCAACATTCACCACACTAACATTCACCACACCAACATTCACCACACCAACATTCACCACACACCAACATTCACCACACCAACATTCACCACACACCAACATTCACCACACACCAACATTCACCACACCAACATTCACCACACTAACATTCACCACACACCAACATTCACCACACACCAACATTCACCACACACCACATTCACCACACCAACATTCACCACACACCAACATTCACCACACACCAACATTCACCACACACCAACATTCACCACACACCAACATTCACCACACACCAACATTCACCACACACCAACATTCACCACACACCAACATTCACCACACCAACATTCACCACACCAACATTCACCACACCAACATTCACCACACCAACATTCACCACACCAACATTCACCACACACCAACATTCACCACACCAACATTCACCACACCAACATTCACCACACACCACATTCACCACACTAACATTCACCACACTAACATTCACCACACACCAACATTCACCACACCAACATTCACCACACCAACATTCACCACACCAACATTCACCACACTAACATTCCCCCACACACAAACATTCACCACACACCAACATTCACCACACACCAACATTCACCACACCAACATTCACCACACACCAACATTCACCACACACCAACATTCACCACACACCAACATTCACCACACACCAACATTCACCACACACCAACATTCACCACACACCAACATTCACCACACCAACATTCACCACACCAACATTCACCACACCAACATTCACCACACCAACATTCACCACACTAACATTCACCACACCAACATTCACCACACCAACATTCACCACACCAACATTCACCACACCAACATTCACCACACCAACATTCACCACACCAACATTCACCACACACCAACATTCACCACACCAACATTCACCACACCAACATTCACCACACCAACATTCACCACACACAACATTCACCACACCAACATTCACCACACCAACATTCACCACACAACACTCACCACACCAACATTCACCACACCAACATTCACCACACCAACATCACCACACCAACATTCACCACACCAACATTCACCACACTCCACGCCTCCAACTATACACATTAAACACACAATAATCATCCTAAATACTGTACCTTCAATAAATTTTTTATAGCTGAGACAACGAATATGTCCGCAAATAATTCTCTATCAAAAAAATATTTGATAAATTCGAAGCAGGAAACAAAAAGTCGACGCGCCAATCATTGCGCAGACAAAAGCTGCCTCCGGGACGCGTATTATGGAATTTTGGGCGATAAAAGAATTTTGGGCGAATGAAATAAAACTTTGTCATCGTTCTGTGGGAAGTTTGTCGTCAAACATGCGTGAAATTTTGTTTCCGAACTCTCTGTTTTGCAACAAAGTTAGCTCAGTATTATTTATATATATATATATATATATATATATATATAGTATATTATATATATATATATATATATATATATATATATATATATATATAATATGGTCCATGATATATTATAATTAAATAATTAATGAAATTCACCGATGAATGATGAATAACCGATGAAAGACCAACTCCCAACTGATGTTGTTCTTATGTTACTACATATACAAATGACTGCCACAGCACTTAACATGTGTGTAAAAATGGATAATATGATATATACACAAAAATATGAATTTATTTGAAAAAAAATCCTGTTTTGAATGAAACACATGATAAAATTCATGTGTGTTGGGGGGGTCTGCCGCTGGATGGAATGAACGAAGTCTTTGGATCACTGTGGAGAAATTCCCGACAGACTATTGGAGTATTATTTAACACAGAGCAGAGTTACACACCAATAGGTTTTCAACTTAGGTTCAACAAGGGTGAAGATGGGAGGGGGATGAAGATGGAAGGGGAGGTCAAGATGAGAGGGGGGTCAAGATGGGAGGGAGGTCAAGATGGGAGGGGATCAAGATAGAAGGATCAGGGTGTGAGGGTCAAAGTATGAAGGTCAGTGTGTGAGGGTCAAGGGGTGAACCTCAAAGAGTGAACCAAAGTCAACACATAGAGGAAATTACCAACCTAACCAGAACACCTAACCTAAGCCTAGCTACAAATAAAATTGTTATATATGGTGTACATTATAGAAACTCCAGCTTTTGCTTACATGACGCAGAAAAATGTATGAATTCTTCTTTAGAGAGGGAAGCAGCTTGGACGAGCTCAGCCCGAGACCAGATTGGCACGCGGTGAGCCTTGTACGAATTGTTGTTTAACGGAATTATTGAGATTACATAATGTGTTATATAATTACAAATTAACAAGAAGTTAATCGTGCATGAAACACTGACCAGGTGCGACGCCTGGCGATGTTTGCTTCATAATTCAATAATTAATGAGCTGAAATAACCCGTTATAATTACAGAGAGGGAAAGCTTTATTACCGAAAAGTTTGATTCAAATAGATGACAAAGTTAAGCAGTGCAAACACGTCGTGTTGAGATGAAGGAAAATATCCACACAGGCAACTTTATGGGTCATATAACAAGCATCCCTCGCTACAGGAAACTGGGGCAGCGGGCAGCTCCATTTTCAACCCTAAATAATCGGCAGTATTATAGCATCGAATAATATATTGGCTGCACGCTCAGCATAGTTCACTTGTAGGATCCGATGCTCTTAATAACCTTCCGTTGGGGTCTGCTCTCTTTTACGAGATGAGAATTGTTGAAAATCCTGTTAAGGTGGAGGTGGGAGAGGTTGGTACGCCTTGTGGAGCTGACGCTGTGGGGTAGCGAGAGGTTGGTACACAGTGTGGGGGGGGCTGTATGCTCGCCATATCCAAGACTGTCGTGCCTGAAGGCTTGTCTCACCAGTGAGACAGCAAACAATTGGACTCAAAACATGTTCTCGTTCAACTTTATTTCCCAGGGTGAAACATGCAGAGAATATTACACTCGCTCAGCCAACCGGCAACTACCGGCCAAGTCGTTCCGTCAAATAGTGTGAACATGTTGTAATGTACCGTCAGAGTGATCTATGGTGCTTGACCTATTGGGCGCCATGTCCACCACACAAGGGTGAGGAGCGACGTAGCCAACAACAGCCCGCCGCTGGTAATTTTGTATCTGGGATGGATTCCCTGTTTAATCAGATATATTAATTTTGTTTTATATAAAATCCAAAGTTTAGAGGCCAGACGCTTGGGGCTCGCCTCACTAAACTTTGCAAGAGAAATCATCAGGTGTACGGGATGAACATATACTAGTCGGGGTCGGTTCTGGCGAACCACCCCCACCTCCCCCATACAATTTTCATGAAGTCTGGAATGTAAGTATAATTATATATTATCAATAAGTTAATAGTACAAAAACCACTGACTAGATGCGACGCCTGGAGATAATTGCTCCATAATTCCGTAATTAATCAGGTGACACTTCAGTCATAATTGCAGAGGGTTAATTACAAACAGCTTGATTCAAATAGATGACAAAGTTAAATAGTGTAGCGAAATATATCGAACGAAAATATGCACACAAGCAAGGTTTATGGATCATATAACATGCATCCCTCGTTACAGAAAACTGGGGCAGCGAGCAGCTCCATTTCCAGCCCTAAATATTATACATTGTTACAGCCTCAAATAATACATTGGCTGCACACTTAGCATAGTTCACTTAGAGGAGCCGGATGTTCTTCATCACCAATAGTGTGTGTCCATGGCTGGTTAGGCCGTCGCGCGGCCGGCTGGGCGATGCTGATGCCCTCCATGACCGGATGTGTCCCGTCTGGGCCTTGGATTATGAGGATCAGTATCAGTAAGGGCTTCCAGGGAAGAAATTGTCGTCGTAGGTGATATTGTCAGGTGCCTGTCAACAAGCGCAGGCGGCGGCAAGGTATTGTGCAGGCGAAAGGATGGACTCGGGAAACAAGGACAGCACTTCCTGCCCTCACTGTAGCTCAAGTGGGAGGTCCGTCCGTGTAATCACTGTAGCTCAAGTGAGAGGTCCTTCCGTACAGTCACTGTAGCTCAAGTGGGAGGTCCGTCCGTGTAGTCACTGTAACTCAAGTGGGAGGTCCGTCCGTGTAATCACTGTAGCTCAAGTGGGAGGTCCGTCCGTGTAATCACTGTAGCTCAAGTGGGAGGTCCGTCCGTGTAATCACTGTAGCTCAAGTGGGAGGTCCGTCCGTGTAATCACTGTAGCTCAAGTGGGAGGTCCGTCCGTGTAATCACTGTAGCTCAAGTGGGAGGTCCGTCCGTGTAATCACTGTAGCTCAAGTGGGAGGTCCGTCCGTGTAATCACTGTAGCTCAAGTGAGAGGTCCGTCCGTGTAATCACTGTAGCTCAAGTGAGAGGTCCGTCCGTGTAATCACTGTAGCTCAAGTGGGAGGTCCGTCCGTGTAATCACTGTAGCTCAAGTGGGAGGTCCGTCCGTGTAATCACTGTAGCTCAAGTGAGAGGTCCTTCCGTACAGTCACTGCAGCTCAGGTGAGACGTCCGTCCGTGTCTATCGTGTGTGTGTGTGTGTGTGTGTGTGTGTGTGTGATGCATTCAGTTTTATATTATGCATGTATCCAGGGGCACTTTATTTAGCAAGCGAACTGAATATGATGGATCTGGATTTGGAATTGGTGTCTTGGTGGGGGTGCGTAGGCGCCATGATGACATAAGATAACACACTGTTGTAAACGTTAGTAGAATGAGAGATACTGTGTGGTTGACGCTTGTAGGGGGGGGGGCAGTCTCAAATTACCGGCTGTTAATGAAGAACAAAGCAATTCAAAACAGCGCGCTAATGGAAAATGTGTAACTGGTAAGGTTTCTCTATTGAATCATAGATATCAATTTTTTTTATAACAAAAATTCTTAACTACAAATAAGTTGTAATAAGATACCGAGCCTCTACAAGCTCTTATTAAAGATACATTTGTGCTACATTGCCATGGTAAAACACACCTACCGACTACACACCTACCGACTACACACCTGCCTACTACACACCTTCCTACTACACAGCTACTTACCACACACCTACCTACTACACAACTACCTACCACACACCTACCTACTACACACCTACCTACTGTGCCCAGCTAAGAACCAACATTAGGCGTGAAATCTAAAACACAGTTGGGCTGGTGCTCCTGGGCCCCAGCCGCGCCCAGGAGGAGCCAACGTTCGCTGGGAGGGGAGATAAAACCAATAACCCGATACACTGCCGGATAATTTAGGTAAACGACCATCACAAATGATAATGTTGGGCGATGATCGGAAACAACGTTCTCAAGACCATTAATAATGGAGAAGGCAGATGTGTGCCGAAACCTCTTCCTTCCCCACCTCCCTCTTCTCTCTCCTTCCCCCCCCCCATTCTCCCCATTCTCACCTTCACCCCATTAACCATTACAACCAGCGTTCCTAGTCTGTCCGGTTACTCAGGGCCAGCTCGGGGAATATGCTGAGGAGAAAACCATAAATCATACCAGGTATTCTGCTTGAGTAGCGCTGGAGAGTATATTCTGAATACTGAGACGACCTGAAGGTAGTTTGTGGGGTGCGAGTGGACTGTCGCCAGAGTTAATGCTGATTGGTTGGTTTTATAGCGTTTATGATGAGGAGTATTGTGATTTCTTGGGGTTTTATTTCAGCCTCTCCATCATCCACACCTGTTGCTGCTCCAGCCCCACTACTTCTCCCACCAGCCCCACTACTTCTCCCACCAGCCCCACTACTTCTCCCACCAGCCCCACTACTTCTCCCACCAGCCCCACTACTTCTCCCACCCAGCTCCACTACTTCTCCCACCAGCCCCACTACTTCTCCCACCAGCCCCACTACTTCTCCCATCAGCCCCACTACTTCTCCCATCAGCCCCACTACTTCTCCCACCAGCCCCACTACTTCTCCCACCAGCCCACTACTTTCTCCCACCAGCCCCACTTCTCCCACCAGCCCCACTACTTCTCCCACCAGCCCCACTACTTCTCCCACCAGCCCACTACTTCTCCCATCAGCCCCACTACTTCTCCACCAGCCCCACTACTTCTCCCACCAGCCCCACTACTTCTCCCACCAGCCCCACTACTTCTCCCACCAGCCCCACTACTTCTCCCACCAGCCCCACTACTTCTCCCATCAGCCCCACTACTTCTCCCATCAGCCCCACTACTTCTCCCACCAGCCCCACTACATCTCCCATCAGCCCCACTACTTCTCCACCCAGCCCCACTACTTCTCCCACCAGCCCCACTACTTCTCCCACCAGCCCCACTACTTCTCCACCCAGCCCCACTACTTCTCCCACCAGCCCCACTACTTCTCCCACCCGTACCACTACTTCTCCCACCAGCCCCACTACTTCTCCCACCAGCCCCACTACTTCTCCCACCCGGTACCACTACTTTCTCCCACCAGCCCCACTACTTCTCCCACCAGCCCCACTACTTCTCCCATCAGCCCCACTACTTCTCCCATCAGCCCCACTACTTCTCCCACCAGCCCCACTACTTCTCCCACCAGCCCCACTACTTCTCCCATCAGCCCCACTACTTCTCCCATCAGCCCCACTACTTCTCCCACCAGCCCCACTACTTCTCCCACCAGCCCACTACTTCTCCCACCCGGTACCACTACTTCTCCCACCAGCCCCACTACTTCTCCCACCAGCCCCACTACTTCTCCCATCAGCCCCACTACTTCTCCCATCAGCCCCACTACTTCTCCCCCAGCCCCACTACTTCTCCCATCAGCCCCACTACTTCTCCCACCAGCCCCACTACATCTCCCATCAGCCCCACTACTTCTCCCACCAGCCCCACTACTTCTCCCACCAGCCCCACTACTTCTCCCATCAGCCCCACTACTTCTCCCACCAGCCCCACTACTTCTCCCACCAGCCCCACTACATCTCCCACCAGCCCCACTACTTCTCCCACCAGCCCCACTACTTCTCCCATCAGCCCCACTACTTCTCCCACCAGCCCCACTACTTCTCCCACCAGCCCCACTACTTCTCCCATCAGCCCCACTACTTCTCCCACCAGCCCCACTACTTCTCCCACCAGCCCCACTACTTCTCCCATCAGCCCCACTACTTCTCCCACCAGCCCCACTACTTCTCCCACCAGCCCCACTACTTCTCCCATCAGCCCCACTACTTCTCCCACCAGCCCCACTACTTTAATCATAGCAGCTTTCTTACATTTATTAAACAGTTTTTTGAGGTTCGAAATTTCACAGTCCAATATTATTATTGTTATAAACAACTTTGTAGTGTTCCGGAGCTCATAAACTGTTTAATAAATGTAAATGGTTAAGGAAAGATGTACAGGTTTCGTAAGCTGCATAAATGCTTCATAAATCCTGGCACTGGACTATGACCCTCTTCTTCCTGCACTGAGCCGTGAGAATATTGCGACATCCTGGTTTATATAATTTACCGAAGACTCATCTCATCAAGGATGCGGCAACTTTTGTGTCCTCGGGACATCTGTGGAAGACCCAGCAATCACAAACAATCTGAATATGAAAAGATCATTTCTCGAGAGCATTTCTCAAGTTGTGGCCTCGATTTTTATATCCTGGAATTTTTCCATCAACTTTCTTTAATTAGAGATAAAAGTTGTGGATTCCATCAGACGACCAAAGCTGTGGACGAGGAGGGTCCGGTGGAACCCCAAAGACGCTTATCATCTAATATGACTTTTAATTCATTTCATTTCAAAGAACATCTGCGACAAGCCCTGGAGCCCTGACTGCCAGCTGACTCTTTCAGCTGTGATGATGCAAAAAATGCATTATCAGCGAAGTACTAATGAGATCATCAGATCTCAATTAGGTCCATCACGACCTCAGGATATGATCAGATTCCAGTCACGTCCATCAAGAATTTACGAGGTCACCAAATTCCAGTCAAGCCCGGCAAGAACTAAGAAGGACTCCTGGGTCGAGTCAGGTCCACCAAGAACTAAGGAGGACTCCGGGGTGTAGTCAGGTCCACCAAGAACTAAGAAGGACTCCTGGGTGTAGTCAGGTCCACCAAGAACTAAGAAGGACTCCGGGGTCTAGTCAGGTCCACCAAGAACTAAGAAGGACTCCGGGGTCTAGTCAGGTCCACCAAGAACTAAGAAGGACTCCGGGGTCTAGTCAGGTCCACCAAGAACTAAGGAGGACTCCGGAGTCTAGTCAGGTCCACCAAGAACTAAGAAGGACTCCGGGGTCTAGTCAGGTCCACCAAGAACTAAGAAGGACTCCGGGGTCTAGTCAGGTCCACCAAGAACTAAGAAGGACTCCGGGGTCTAGTCAGGTCCACCAAGAACTAAGAAGGACTCCGGGGTCTAGTCAGGTCCACCAAGAACTAAGGAGGACTCCGGAGTCTAGTCAGGTCCACCAAGAACTAAGAAGGACTCCGGGGTCTAGTCAGGTCCACCAAGAACTAAGAAGGACTCCGGGGTCTAGTCAGGTCCACCAAGAACTAAGAAGGACTCCGGGGTCTAGTCAGGTCCACCAAGAACTAAGGAGGACTCCGGAGTCTAGTCAGGTCCACCAAGAACTAAGAAGGACTCCGGGGTCTAGTCAGGTCCACCAAGAACTAAGAAGGACTCCGGGGTCTAGTCAGGTCCACCAAGAACTAAGAAGGACTCCGGGGTCTAGTCAGGTCCACCAAGAACTAAGGAGGACTCCGGAGTCTAGTCAGGTCCACCAAGAACTAAGGAGGACTCCGGGGTCTAGTCAGGTCCACCAAGAACTAATAAAGATGCCAATCTCCAGTCAGGGTCTACCATGAACTACTGTAGCCACCAGACCTCATCAGAGGAATCTATTGAGTCTACTGAATACATGAGAACACCAGAATTAAACCACACCGCCTCTTCATTTTAAAATAGTTTAACGCATAGGCAAAAATGGCAGACTTAATGTGCACAACTTTGGAAAAGTAAACAATAAATAGTTGAGGCCAGAACAAAAAACTTCCCAGACGGTTCTTGACAGGTGTGGATAACCCATAGAAGGGAGGTGTGTCAAGGGGCGAAAATACATTCGCTAATTCTTGAGCTCGTGAAAGACGCAGTTATTGTCCGACGGTACAGAATATGCATGAGTGTCCACCTTCGAATGATATTTAGGCCTTATCGTACATCGTCAGGACCACAAGGGAACACCCAGGACCACTAGGAGTCTGTGGTAAATCTTTGGAACTATTATAATTTACCGGCACGTTAAGGGCACATCTTGGACCACCAGCGTGCAGCTGTGCACCTTTGTAAACAAAGAACACTACAACCAGCAGAGTATATTTGAGGACGTCAGCAGTGATCATGAAAACCCAAGAGAATTTGTGACTACCAGAAGTCAATAGGGTCACTCTGGATAGTTAGGATCAACATATACTACTGAATGGTATAGATTATTAGAAGTAACTAAAAGATACTTGGGACCAACAAAGTTCAACTGAGATCACAAAGAGATAACTTGGAATCCCAAGATATACCTGAGTCTCCCAAGAGATCGTTGTATTCACCCTAAGACACGTGATCACAAAGAGAGTCTTGGGTCATCAAAATATACTGAACGTCATCGGAAGATGCTTGGACCTGACCAAGAGATAC
>WNGS01003388.1:14274671-14288220 GCA_020271785.1 Procambarus virginalis | reverse complement strand
GTGTGTGTGGTGACGTTGGCAATGCATTTTTTTACCGACGGAATGCGAGATTCTACTCCCAGTTGGTCGCTTGTATTCTGTGTACATACCACTGGAGAACATTTGCCCTGCAGCTGCTCAAAGTAGCCCGTCACGCCCTGCGTCACGCCCTGCGTCACGCCCTACGTCAGGCTCTGCGTCAACGCCCTGCATCACGCCACCCATCATGACCATTTCAATCTTGATTTCTCCAGGTTCTCCTGTTTTCACAGGCCAGTGTTGAGGGAGTGCCACCGTAAGCCGGCACCATGGGCCCACTCAGTGCCACTGGTTAAGGCAGGGAGGCTGGTTAAGGTAGGGAGGCTGTGTTAGGTAGGGAGGCTGTGGTAAGGTAAGGAGGCTGTGTTAAGGTTAGGAGGCTGTGTTAAGGCAGGGAGGCTGTGGTAAGGTAAGGAGGCTGTGTTAAGGCAGGGAGGCTGTGTTAAGGCAGGGAGGCTGTGTTAACGCAGGGAGGCTGTGTTAAGGCAGGGAGGCTGTGGTAAGGTAAGGAGGCTGGTTTAAGGCAGGGAGGATGTGTTAAGGCAGGGAGGCTGTGTAAGGCAGGGAGGCTGTGTTAAGGCAGGGAGGCTGTGTAACGCAGGGAGGCTGTGTAAGGTAGGGAGGCTGTGTTAAGGCAGGGAGGCTGTGGTAGGTAAGGAGGCTGTGAGCAGGGAGGCTGTGTTAAGGCAGGAGGCTGTGTTAAGGTAAGGAGGCTGTGTTAAGGCAGGGAGGCTGTGTTAAGGCAGGGAGGCTGGTAAGGTAGGGAGGCTGTGTTAAGGCAGGGAGGCTGTGTTAAGGCAGGGAGGCTGTGTAGGGAGGAGGCTGTGTTACGCTCCGCCTCCATCACCGGTGTGTGGGGGGGTGGGGGGGGGGGGGGCGGCCCAGGGGGGGCTTAACTGCCTGACTTATCTAATCATTAATTCTTGAATTAAAGCTTCAGGTTAAAGTTTGGAATCTCTTTCTCCATTTTAAATTAGTGGTATGCGCTGCTCTCAGTTCAGCTCCTTCTCAGGTTTGCCACTCCGTAAGAATATGCGACTGTTGGTCTAACCAGAAACATAGGAACGCCACCTACCCAAATAATTTATCGACGCCGATGCATTGGAAAACGTCAATATTACAGGGCTTTAATTTTTTTGCAAATACATTGCGTTTTTAACGGATTGGTTGAATAAGTTAAGAGTGCGATGCATTAAGGGAGAGGAGAGGTTATCTGCGCCGTTGTGTTCCCAGCCGAGTGGTCACCGTGAACAATGAAGAACACCGTGAACAATGTTGTGTTCTCGTGAGGTTATCGTTCCATCCCGCAGTGGTTCACAGATGTCTTCCCCGGTGTGAGTTACTAAACATTATGGAAGCTGTACAGTTTATACGTCAGTCCGCTGCTGGTGTCAGCGTGGGGTCGGCACTAGCTCAAGCCGCCATGCTGGTGGGTCTTGGATGTGATCGCCCGGAGGTTATGTTGGGAGCCTTGGGTCAGGTCAGCCTGATGCCATGTCGGGAGCCTCGGGTCTGGCCGGCCAGCACCATGCCGGGTCTCCTGTCTGATGGGACCTGATGCTGTGGGGTTCCGGGGCCCGTCCGGCCGGACCGGACGAGACGTCGGGCCGCCGTCCAGCTTGGAGACTTCCCTTGTACTCGTAAAGCCAATATGAAAATGTTCCTCCCACATAAAAGCTCGTCATCAAAATATGTCCGGTGGGGCCTCTTATTGGGCAGACGAGTAGGCCGGGGGTGGCGGAAAGGGTCAGAGAGGAAGGGAGACAGAAAGGAAAAGAGAGGAAAGGAAGAGGGAGGAAGGAAATGGTTGGAAATGGTCGGATGAGGACAGAAGGGAGATGATGGAAAGAAGAGGTTGAACGGAAGAGAATGGATGGATGGGAAGGGGTTTAATGTGATGGGAAAGTTATGGGACAGGGTGAGATGGAGGCATTGGAACGGCTCATTGTTGATCCGAAAGATGTGTGGGAGACGGTTGCTGAGGAGAGCGAAGACTTAGGCAAGAGAGAGAGAGAGACAGAGAGAGAGAGAGAGAGAGAGAGAGAGAGAGAGAGAGAGAGAGAGAGAGAGAGAGAGAGAGAGAGAGAGAGAGAGGAGAGAGAGATATATATTCTTGTCAATGACCATGATCAATTATTTATTGATATTAGTAAGCAAGGCTGCCCAGAAACTTAAAGCACGAAGGGAATTCTTCACTAGTCTTCACCATCCGCTACAGTAAGAACAGTGAGCACACGAGAGCCTTCAACACCGGGGGACGTGTTGGTGGTCTTACTCTTAGGTATAAGGTCAATATTATTAAGGATTCCCACCTGGCCCAGTTTCTTAAGCACCCAGACGGTAATGGACAAAGAAATCACATTAAACGTGGCGTATCAATGTGAATATCAGTAGGAACCAGGAGGAGGAATCGAACCTGCACTCTGGTTGTGGTACACGAGTTATTAACCCCAAAGCTCCTCTTCAAATGCACAACCAGAAGGTAAGGTAATTATCAGGAGAAAGTATTAAGCCATTACGACTAAATAGATAGATAGACAACTAAATATTATCAAGCATAACACAAGGCGCTCAGCCTTCAATAGATGTTCATCATTCTCATTCTGAACATTCAAGAACATTCTCATTTTGAACATTCAAGAACATTCTCATTCTGAACATTCATGAACATTCTCATTCTGAAGAACATCACTCCATCAGCAATCATTCACTGGTCGATTAACTCGCGTTTGGAACATGTTTTCTCAACCTGAAAATGCTCATCAGTCGTGAGATCAAAACAACAAACATAATGACAGCTCTGACACACAGTTGGCTCCTACTTCTCCCTCCACTAAATATGGCTGTAATTTAACATTAAATTAAGGCTCTCTGTCTATCTCTGGCACTGACCTTTAATAATTCACTTGTGAGGAAAGTTGCATGGTGGACGCAATTAGGAAAATGTGCTACAAAAATACAAGTAAGGGAACAGGAACTAGGGTGTAAGTGGCACACCAGCACCGCTGTAGAGGAGATAAAGACTGCCTAACAAACCTATTGGATTTCGGCGACAAATTTATTACAGTAAAAATAAAAGGAGCCTGGGAGGACTGTATTTGTATAGTTAGTTAAATAGCCGTTGGCTCGGTTCTACATAAATGACTACCGGTACTGGATAAACTTGAGAAGCAGGTTGACCGGACCACACACTAGAAGGTGAAGGGACGACGACGTTTCGGTCCGTCCTGGACCATTCTCAAGTCGATTGTAAAGCAATTGAGAAGCAGGACGGGAGATGTCAGAAAATACTGACATGTGTGAGAGATTACCTAGCAGGCTGGTAACAGAGCCACAATGTATTATATAGGAAGCAAGGGAAGACCCTCAAGGATCAGTCCTGGGGACCTATTTTTCATCATCATTGTCAATAACGTGAGCACATGGGGGTGGCTTCCTATATTAATGCTTGCAGATCACTCAAAATAAAAGTGAAGAATTGGTTCACATCAAAACTGTTTAATACAGCAAGACAACATACAGACTGCCTAAACGATACGATAACTGGCTAAATAATTTCGGTGTCAGCAAGTGTAAGGGGAGGAATATGGGGACAAAGGACAGGAGCTGAGCAGGACGGTGCACGTTGAAGGGGAACCAACTCTCTGAAACAACTGGTATACAGGTACATATGAAACAAGACCTTGGTATACATACCATCATCAAGTCTCACTTTAGAGGTAGGTACAAACAGAATAATGTGGACAGCATATACTAAAGTGAACATCAGAACAATTTCCCAGAACCTCAATAAATAAACATGCAGAACACTGTACATCTGCGTGAGACGAGCCCCACAGTATGCAGTTTCGTCTTGAAACCTCGACCTGAAAAAGCAAATAAGGAATCTTGAAAGGTATAGAGAGCAGGACAGGTTTCGAAGAAAACTAAAAGTGCAGGAAAGCTCGATAAGAGAAGAGAGCTCGATAAGAGAGCTCGAGAGCTTCTCTTATCGAAAACTCGATAAGAGAAGAGAGAGAAATGAGAGAATAAAGGCACATAAAAGAGGTAAATAGGTGGTGTAAAAAGGGGAAATGCTCACACTGAAGAGTATCATTGGAATAGCAAGACGGGTGGACGGTAGAGATACGTGTCAGCCAAGGAGAATGAGACGGTCGAGGTGTGTGTGTGTGTGTGTGTACTCACCTAATTGTGCTTGCGGGGGTTGAGCTTTGGCTCCTTTGTCCCACGTGTGTGTGTGTGAGGAAAGAAAGATATGTCGGGAATCAGTACAATAGACAACCGACGGTTGGAAAGGCGGAGGTCCAATAGCTAACAGCTCGATTCTGCTACACACACACACACACACACACACACACACACACACACACACACACACACACACACACACACACACACACACACACACACACACACATTACAAAACATCTCTGTTAACCATAAAAGGCTCCCTGTTTTTCTCCGTGTAATAATAGATACATTACACGCTTCACTATTCAGGCCACGATCTGGGGAACCTCAGGAAGACTCGCTTAATTAAACTCTGATGGAAAGACTGGCTCTCCCCACAGCCCAGGCTGGCACTGTGGGACTGGAACTGTGACCCTGGCACTGTGGCCCTGGCACTGTTGATAGTCACTCTGAATGCTTATCATTCCCATTCTCTCTGTTATTATTTGTTCTGTTTTGCGTTTGTGAATTTGAATCTGTCTGCACGTATCTCGGATCTATTCTGTCTGTCTGTCTGTCTCTTTCTCTCTCTCTTCCTCTCTCCACCCCTCTCTCTCCCCTCCCACTCTCACACCCACATAATCTCTCTCTCTCTCTCTCTCTCTCTCTCTCTCTCTCTCTCTCTCTCTCTCTCTCTCTCTCTCTCTCTCTCTCTCTCTCTCTCTCTCTCTCTCACGCTCTCTCTCTCACTGTCACACGCTCACACACTCACATATAAACTTTCTGTCTCACATTCTCTCACTCACACTCACACACACATACACTAATTCTCGGTCTGACACACTCTAATACTCTCTTTCACTCGCTCTCCTTCTGTCTGTCTGTCTCTGTCTCTCTCTCTCTCTCTCTCTCTCTCTCTCTCTCTCTCTCTCTCTCACGCACATACATATTTTTGTCCCATTATGCGAAACAAATAACACGAGTAACTTTCCTTGTTGTTGGGATAAAACATACAATTTCCACGTATGTGTTGGGGGGCCGTAGAGGAGCGAGTGTTTGCTGGGGCAACACAGGCGGGTGGCGTGGGGCTCGGCGGGCAGCGGCAAGTTCCCGTGTTGACTTTCCACCCTCGGAGCTGCTTCCACACCATATACTCTTTCATCTTGCCCGCCGACTCTCCACACCCTCCATCCCACTCCCACTCTTCCTCCCACACCAAGACAGACACGCCCCCCTGATCGTCCCACACCAAGACAGACACTTGTACTGAGAGTCATTCTGGGCCAGAAAAGTCAGTTCCTGAGTCAGTTGACATAAGAGGCTGTGCTTGTCCAAGTTTGTATAACTTAATGGAATAATTAGTTTATGTCAGTAAGATTTCAAATTACTTCGTCATCGTTGTAATTTTATGCTAAATGTTTCGTGAATGTAAGTCTCACTGTTGTAAGGTTTGTACCGCTGTACACCTGTTCACTCCACAACTGTTTTGATTAGTTGAAATCACATGTGAATGAAATCTCTTAATCCAAATCCAGCAAAGGTAGCATCATCAGAGCAAAGTGTCCCCAACACTGCCACCCTCCAGCACCAACACTGGGTGCTGGAGGGTGGCAGCACCAGTGTTGGTGCTTGGTGCAGCACCGGTGTTTGTGCAGTGGAGGAGCGAGGGTATCTGCTCGCTCCTCCACCGTCAAACTTCCACGCCTCTACGATACCATACCGACCTATTAACACAAAACAAATTCCACACACAAGAACTTCCTACGTGCACAAATCACCGGTCGATAGGCCTTTAGCAATCGCCTCGCCCCGCCCCCTCTCATTTTCTCACCCAGCCTTCCATACCCCCACCCTAAATACACTCCAACCCCCTTCCCCGCTTAAACACCCTTTACTGACCAATATTTAAGGTTTCATTAGCCTCTGGGGACCCGTGACTGGTGGGGGTCTCTTCAACCAATCGTGGCTCATCACAGCTCTATGGGATCAATAAATAAATTTGCCCGGATGTTGATGTTTGGAGTAATAATCAATGCTAGAGCAGGGAATAAGGCTCACCATCTCCTGGACAAAACTAATCTCATAAAATAACTATCTGCCTTAGTATTTACGTAGTTCACTCAGCAACGGCACTGCGCTTGTCGGAATAAGGTGAGTTATTTCTCCGACACATGCGTATCAAGAAGACTTAATTTAGGTGTTTCTATGACGTGCCTTAGTCAGGAAGGAATAATATAGCTTTAAGACATAGATGGGCCAGGAAGAAGACCTTTAGCTTCCTCAGCGACATGGCCAGAAAGACTAAGTTTGGCTGCCTCTGCAGGAATGCCTCTAACATCTCAAGACTCCACGGATATCCTGCCACTCTCAACCATTTAAGGTGGAGCCCAAGCTCATATTTCTGGCGGAGTGAAACACTTTATAGATCGAAATGCCATTACTTGCGGGGGTACAAAGTTATGGCCGAGCACTCTCCCAGAATGGCCAGGGAGGTGCCCCCTGACCCGAGTTGACCTCAGAGCCGAGTCTGTGTTTGGTACGCATGCGCGCTCCCACATGAGTAACCTAACGTGTGTGTATTCCGTGGCTAATTGCAATGACTCGATACACTTGAAACTATGTATTTTAGTATCAACCAACATCTCTGAAGAAGCGCTAAGTTACAGCTCTGTAGCTCATCTGAGTCTCTAGTTGCTACCCAATGTTCTCGCGCCCTACACTGTCTCTTTCTCTTCACTGGTCTAGTGTGGTCTAGTGTGGTCTAGTGTAGTCTAGTGTGGTCTAGTGTGGTCTAGTGTAGTCTAGTGAGGTCTAGTGTGGTCTAGTGTAGTCTAGTGAGGTCTAGTGAGGTCTAGTGAGGTCTAGTATGGTCTAGTGAGGTCTAGTGTGGTCTAGTGAGGTCTAGTATGGTCTAGTGAGGTCTAGTGAGGTCTAGTGAAGTCTAGTGAGGTCTAGTGAAGTCTAGTGAGGTCTAGTGTGGACTAGTGAGGTCTAGTGAGGTCTAGTGAGGTCTAGTGAGGTCTAGTGAGGTCTAGTGAAGTCTAGTGAGGACTAGTGTGGTCTAGTGAGGTCTAGTGAGGTCTAGTGAGGTCTAGTGTGGTCTAGTGAGGTCTAGTGAGGTCTAGTGAGGTCTAGTGTAGTCTAGTGTGGTCTAGTGAGGTCTAGTGTGGCCTAGTGAGGTCTAGTGTAGTCTAGTGAGGTCTAGTGTGGTCTAGTGAAGTCTAATGTGGTCTAGTGTGGTCTAGTGAGGTCTAGTGTGGTTTAGTGAGGTCTAGTGAGGTCTAGTGTGGTCTAGTGGGGTCTAGTGAGGTCTAGTGAGGTCTAGTGGGGTCTAGTGAGGTCTAGTGAGGTCTAGTGTGGTCTAGTGGGGTCTAGTGAGGTCTAGTGAGGTCTAGTGAGGTCTAGTTGGGTCTAGTAGGGTCTAATGAGATCTAGTGGGGTCTAGTGAGGTCTAGTGGGGTCTAGTGGGGTCTAGTGGGGTCTAGTGAGATCTAATGAGGTCTAATGAGGTCTAGTTCCCTCATCGTAGCTCAATCATCTAAGTCCAGGGACCATCCTTGACGTAATCCTCGTGACATTTTTAAGTTTTGATATGTGTTTCTTTAGGCGGGGAGCAGACACTGGGACTGCATGCTGTAGTGGATGGGAGCAGACACTGGGACTGCATGCTATAGTGGATGGGAGCAGACACTGGGACTGCATGCTATAGTGGATGGGAGCAGACACTGGGACTGCATGCTATAGTGGATGGGAGCAGACACTGGGACTGCATGCTATAGTGGATGGGAGCAGACACTGGGACTGCATGCTATAGTGGATGGGAGCAGACACTGGGACTGCATGCTATAGTGGATGGGAGCAGACACTGGGACTGCATGCTATAGTGGATGGGAGCAGACACTGGGACTGCATGCTATAGTGGATGGGAGCAGACACTGGGACTGCATGCTATAGTGGATGGGAGCAGACACTGGGACTGCATGCTATAGTGGATGAGAGCAGACACTGGGACTGCATGCTATAGTTGATGGGAGCAGACACTGGGTCTGCATGCTATAGTGGATGAGAGCAGACACTGGGACTGAATGCTGTAGTGGATGGGAGCAGACACTGGGACTGCATGCTATAGTGGATGAGAGCAGACACTGGGACTGCATGCTATAGTGGATGAGAGCAGACACTGGGACTGCATGCTATAGTTGATGGGAGCAGACACTGGGTCTGCATGCTATAGTGGATGGGAGCAGACACTGGGACTGCATGCTGTAGTGATTGAGAGCAGAACCACCACTCCACAACCCGTATGTAGAGACCATTTTACACCTGACCAAGGCCACCAAGGTAAGCCCAAGGCCACGTGAAGAGAGAGATAAGTCGTTTGTTTGTGTTTTCAACTGCCCCTGCATTGACAAACAAGGTGTCCATCTCCCATAGAGAGCTGCCGCTCAAGGGATTGGTGAGAATTGTCGTCCCTCACAAAATAACAGAGGTAAAAGTTTGCCCCAAAAACAGAATAAGAGTTGCAAAGAGTCTTCGTTCATCATTATGGCATCTGTATGGAATAAAATAATTTGAACTTGGCTATGTGAAGGTATTTAACTACCTCGTTGCTAGATTGTTATAACTACTCATCTAGCAACGGGTTATTGGTCACAGCTGCGTTACTGAGAGAGCATTTGAATGACAGTCAGGTCAGGATTATGGTGGCTGAGGCCAACATTGGCTGAGGCCAACATTGGCTGAGGCCAACATTGGCTGAGGCCAACATTGGCTGAGGCCAACATTGGCTGAGGCCAACATTGGCTGAGGCCAACATTGGCTGAGGCCAACATTGGCTGAGGCCAACATTGGCTGAGGCCAACATTGGCTGAGACCAGCACTGGCTGAGACCAGCACTGGCTGAGACCACCACTACCTTAAAGGACACAAAACACTCAGAGAAAACTTCTTACAACGTCCCCACGACAGAAGCAACACAACTCGCCCACGTTATGGGAGAAAGTAAGCAAGACTCGTGTTAATCAGGGAGAAACGCCAGCTCTCTATACACCCGCACAACATTCCCTGCCATTCCTTGAAGCTCCTCCAAGCAGCGTCCTTACAAATGGAGTTTCGGAGTAATATATACATATATTTATATACATATATATATTTCCGGGGGTAGAAGACAATACATGATGTCTTCTCCTGCTCTTAATTCACCGTCTTAATTAACACTCTGGGATGTATAGGGCCGTGTGTACACATTCAGACCAATTTTGGAGGAGTTATACGAGTTTGGTTCTGGTATGTTCCCCCCCCCTCCCCGCTGTTACTGTAAACATTTGGGATGGGACGAGGGAAAGGAATGGTGCCCAGCCACCTGGACGGTCGGGGATTGAACGCCGACTTGCATGAAGCGAGACCGTCGCTCTACCGTCCAGCCCAAGGGGATGAGTATATGAAGTGAACATATATTTGATGGCGTCTGCGGAATATATACGAAGATAATTCATCCACGAACGAAGTGACGCAATTTGGTAAAAAGGCTGAACTTATGGTGGTTGTGGCTTCTTTGGCTTCCACGGGGAACTTATGGCTGTGACTGTTTTGGCTTCCAAGAAGAAAGGTGAAGCATATATAGTGAGGTGTTCTGCTGTTAGTATGGTGTTCCGCTGCCAGTGTGGGGTTGCGTTGCTAGTGTGGTGTTCCGTTGCTAGTGTGGGGCTGCTGGTCTGCTGGTGAAGACAGCAGACCAGGTGTTGAGGGCTCTCCACCCCTCCCCAGGACGCGGCTGCATGTGCCATGATGTTTGACAATATTTTCCATGCGTTTGTCGTGTGGGGAGAGATCAAAGTGTGCTGGAGGCGGTATGTGTGTGTGTGTGTGTGTGTGGTGTGTGTGTGTTGTGTGTGTGTGTGTGTGTGTGTGTGTGTGTGTGTGTGTGTGTGTGTGTGAGGGCCGTCGTGTGAGCCACCTCCTCCACGCCTGGTGACACGGGATTCCAACCAATCTCATAATCTATCGAAGTGAAGATAGCGAGATACGGAGGTATGATCACGTGGTGATTTCTCCACGCGAGAAAGTGGAGGCGCGGATTACCCGAAGTGATGTATTGCTGCGAGTTGGGCCCACTTTTGGGCCCGCTTGTGGGCCAGCGTCTGGGCCACCTTCTGGGCCAGCGTCTGGGCCACCTTCTGGGCCAGCTTCGGGCCAGCGTCTGGGCCACCTTCTGGGCCAGCGTCTGGGCTACCTTCTGGGCCAGCGTCTAGGTCAGCGTCTGGGCCACCTTCTGGGCCAGCGTCTGGGCCACCTTCTGGGCCAGCGTCTGGGCACCTTCTGGGCCAGCGTCTGGGCCACCTTCTGGGCCAGCGTCTGGGCCACCTTCTGGGCCAGCGTCTGGGCCACCTCCTGGGCCAGCGTCTGGGCCACCTTCTGGGCCAGCGTCTGGGCCTGGCCAGGTGTGACGGGCAAATTTCTCTCTCAAAATATTTGTGCAGCATATCGTCTAAAGATATGAGACTCATTGGGAGTATTACCCTATAGGTGGCACGGGATATTCATGCCCATGCCACCTCTTGGGTGGCTTAATCGTCATCAATCAATCAACCTACAGGTAAAAAAAGTATATCCTGTTCTCTGTTCTATATTTTGCTTGGAGGAGCTTGAGGCTCGTGCCCCTTGTGTGTGTTATACTCGTCCATTAGGAGAACAGGTCTTCGGCCTCCCAATTGTTCAGTATTTTACAGTTTCGTTATTAATTCTGTCGTGTTGGTCTGTGGTGGTGTTAGTCCTGTCGTGCTGGTCTGTGGTGGGTGTTAGTTCTGTCGTGCTGGTCTGTGGTGGTGTAGTCCTGTCGTGTTGGTCTGTGGTGGTGTTAGTCCTGTCGTGTTGGTCTGTGGTGGTGTTAGTCCTGTCGTGTTGGTCTGTGGTGTTGTTAGTCCTGTCGTGTTGGTCTGTGGTGGTGTTAGTCCTGTCGTGTTGGTCTGTGGTGCTGTTAGTCCTGTCGTGTTGGTCTGTGGTGTTGTTAGTCCTGTCGTGTCATGAACAATCGTATAGATATTTGTAGAACAATCAATTTTCACTCGAGAATATTCTGAGTGTAACATCTATCAATGTCTTTATGACTCATTCAATACATAAAATTAACTAGAAGAAGGATAAAATAATTAATAAGACTACAAGTTTATATAAAAGTGCTCGCGAAGGCTAACTAACATGAGAAACTGCCGGTCACCCAATTAGCAAGTCAGACCCGCAAAAAATTAACGAGCAGAGATAGTTACCCGCAACAGTAAGTCATTCAGCCAGCGAGGTATGCCAGTCTGGTAGTTAGCATACCTTCCCTATGAGGAGGTATGCTAACTGCCACCTAGACTCCCTTACCCATCAGGGACTGTCCCGCCCGACCCCGAGACGGCCTCCATCCCTGGCACATTCTGGCGTGAGATGTGGCCGGGACCCGAGGCACTGAGTGCCATCAGGAGCCTGGCTGCCTCGTGCATGGGCGCACTCACTGCTCAAGCAAGGGCGCACTCACCGCTCAAGCGTAAGATAACGCTAAATTTGTGAGCAGTGTAAGGGCGAGCATACTCCCCTAGATGTACTTGCAAGTCTCTCTCTCTCTCTCTCTCTCTCTCTCTCTCTCTCTCTCTCTCTCTCTCTCTCTCTCTCTCTCTCTCTCTCTACCTTCCATTGGACGACTCTCAGTGGGAGCAAGCAACCCCTCCTGTAAGACTCGGCGGACTTGATGTCGTCACATCCTCCCCGATTGCTCTACCAGCCTTCCTTTCCTCTTCCCATGCATCGTACGACCTCTTAAGAGATATCCTACCAGCACCCCTGAGTGATTCAGCAGGAATACACGATCCGGCTTTCACTGAATGTTCAAATCAGTGGGATGCTCTTTGCAGCCCCAACAACTATCATAGATCCAAGCAAAAACACAATCAAGCTGGGACCACCCACTAGTGGAAAATTAGCTGATGCCATGCTCAGCGCCGCAACATCAGAGAAGGAGAAAGCCCGCCTCAGAGCAGTGCGTGCCCCCCAATGTAGGGAACGTTCTTCTGGCAGTACCCATGTCAGCAATGGGCACGCGCCTAGATTCAGAATCTCTTCGTGTAGCAGTGGCCCTCCGCCTTGGTGCCCCAATTCACATTGAATACAAGTGTATTTGCAACAGGTTCAAAGCAGACCAATATGGACTGCATGGGTTACATTGCGGAAGCACAAAGGGCTGGCATGCAAGACACAACGAGGTCAATGACATCATCAAGAGGAGCCTCGTCTCAGCTCAGTGCCCAGCGGAGAGAGAACCTAGCATCCTAGGGGTCCAAAACCCGCATGACCCCGTACTTCGCCCTGATGGCATCACACTATACTCCTGGAAGAGTAATTACCTAAGTGTAATTATTACCTAAGTGTAGTTACAGGATGAGAGCTACGCTCGTGGTGTCCCGTCTTCCCAGCACTCTTTGTCATATAACGCTTTGAAACTACTGACGGTCTTGGCCTCCACCACCTTCTCACCTAACTTGTTCCAACCGTCTACCACTCTGTTTGCGAAAGTGAATTTTCTTATATTTCTTCGGCATCTGTGTTTAGCTAGTTTAATCTATGACCTCTTGTTCTTAAAGTTCCAGGTCTCAGGAAATCTTCCCTATCGATTTTATCAATTCCTGTTACTATTTTGTATGTAGTGATCATATCACCTCTTTTTCTTCTGTCTTCTAGTTTTGGCATATTTAATGCCTCTACCTCTCCTCGTAGCTCTTGCCCTTCAGTTCTGGGAGCCACTTAGTAGCATGTCTTTGCACCTTTTCCAGTTTGTTGATGTGCTTCTTAAGATATGGGCACCACACAACCGCTGCATATTCTAGCTTTGGCCTAACAAAAGTCGTGAACAATTTCTTTAGTATATCGCCATCCATGTATTTAAAAGCAATTCTGAAGTTAGAAAGCGTGGCATAGGCTCCTCGCACAATATTCTTTATGTGGTCCTCAGGTGATAGTTTTCTATCTAGAACCACCCCTAGATCTCTTTCTTTATCAAATTCTTTAAAGATTTCTCACATAATATATAGGTTGTGTGGGGTCTATGTTCCTATTCCACATTCCATAACATGGCATTTATTAACATTAAATTCCATTGCCAAGTGGTGCTCCATATACTTATTTTGTCCAGGTCATCTTGAAGGGCATGACAATCATCTAAGTTTCTTATCCTTCCTATTATCTTAGCATCATCAGCAAACATGTTCATATAATTCTGTATACCAACTGGTAGATCATTTATGTAGACAATAAACATCACTGGTGCAAGAACTGAACCCTGTGGTACTCCACTTGTGACATTTCTCTAGTCCGATACATTGCCTCT
>WNGS01003388.1:14241326-14252635 GCA_020271785.1 Procambarus virginalis | reverse complement strand
GGCGGGAGTCGCTAGCCAACGGTTGAAGCTGATCTCCACGAGACCTAGAGGAGGTTAGCCTTTTTTTTAGTCGTGGAGTGAAGAGGTAGGTTGGTTTTACTGTTTCATTTACTGAGAAGACATATGCTGCTGGCCTACAGCTGGTTGAAGCAATTCAGCTAATGCCGCCATTGTGTGCGCTGGAGGAGTGTTGAGCTGTGACAGCCCGGTGCTTCCCCGGGCAGCGCTGGATAGTGCTGGGAATATACTTTCGTATATACGAAAGTTCAACACATCAAATGATGGTTAGTGCATAGGTTAGAGATTGTAAATATAATTATAGACCTCGATTTACCGGAACCCAGGGTTGAGATATGTATATATTATACAGTACATAATATATACATTAAATGCTGCATAATAGAGAGGCTATTTTTTTTAACTCAGTGTCTGAAAATCTATTTAAATTATGCTGAAAACTCCAGTCTCGGATATAGTTACACATGTACCATCATACTATCATTCTGCTGCGAGTGAAGGAGTGTTCGAGGAAGCATTTGTAATGAGGGAGAATCAAGCAGGAAGGGTCCAGCTGGTAGGCAGAGTAGTGACCAACTGCCACACATAAAGGGACGACTCCCAAGGGACGCTTTAGACAAGTAAAGTCAACATATTCACAGCATGAATCCCTGAGCAATTCTTGGGAACACAGATGAAGAGTAAACGGGGGAGTAAAACACATGACAAGTGAAGATATTTAGAACTATATTTTACCAGTTATGAGACATAATATAGAATACACACAAACTCAGACTACTCAGGATATATCACTCAGACACATTAGGTAGATGATGTTCCACCAAATTCGACAAGGAGAGATCCAACGTTCGAACAAGTTTTAACACCTTCTTACAAGTTTTAACAACCAATATAGCAAGTTGTAACAACGTTCTAATACGTCATAAAAAAGTTATGACAAGATGTGACATCTTTATTACAAGTTGCAACAAGGAAATCATAGGGACCGTTACGTTATGTGTTTGCAGGAGAAGCCCCTTGGACAAAGTTACGTGTCCTGTCAGAGACGAGACGAGGCGTGGAGCGCCCACTGTACACCTGACGACTATAGAGTTGTAACAACATAACCACAACGTTGTAACAACATAACCACAACGTTGTAACAATATAACCACAACGTTGTAACAATATAACCACAACACTGTAACCTAAAAAAATACGGTTGTGTGTTTGTTGGTGGGATATCTGTGTCCCCCCCCCCCTACAGAGAGCTGCTGTACTCTGCATGTCAGCGTTCTCAACACCTCGGCCACACAGCCAGCATTTATATACACGCCTTTACAAGGAACGTTCTACATATTATTTTAAAATGTAGTCCTTATGGACCCCGATAATAATCATAAAAGCAGAACCATGAGATCGAACCAGCATCCTGGATCACCTCAGACTTGCGCCTTACCAATGAACCATGATATGCAAAGGTAACACGACCTGACGTCTGCCCAGACCCACTTGGAATCTGAGTCACCGAGCTGGCAGCCAACCCAAGTTTTACATATAACCTGCATACACTCTGGTGCAGGCAATCGATCTCTTCACCAAATGGTTTGCATATCATGATCCATTGGTAAGGTGTGCATCAGGGCGACCCAGGACAGAGGTTCGATCCCGCCCTCCTGCTCCAAGGATTGATTGACTGATGAAGTTTAAGCCACCCAAGAGGTGGCACGGTCATGAATAGCCCGTAAGTGGTAGATATTTTGAATTGAATGAGATCTTTGGTCCTGAATGCTCCAAGGACTTTTATCGTAGATATATAATGTTATTGCGATTTCACTGCGTATTTATGGACCCTTTAGTGACCTAAAGGATCAAGACTGTAACTTACTCAGCTAAACGAATTGTGGGGTTTAGTCCCTGAGCCCATTATGTGCCTCTGTAACCCTTTCTACTACCGCCCACAAGATGGGTATAGGGTGCACAGTAAATGAGCTAAACTAACCTAGAAGATCAAGAGGATTAGCGCCGTAAGAGCGATTTCCACACGGGTCATTTAGCTGATCGTGTGACCTTGTGATCTCAGTACGACAATCTCATGTCTAGACTGGGTAGGACTACCCCGTCATCTCCACATATATTCATGAACTATGATTAAACCACACACCAGAACATGAGGAGACGACGACGTTTCGGTCCGTCCTGGACCATTATCGAGTCGATTGTGATAATGGATACAATCGACTTGATAACGGTCCAGGACGGATCGAAACGTCGTCGTCTCCTCATCTTCTGGCCCAACCACTTGGGCTGGACGGTAGAGCGACGGTCTCGCTTCATGCAGGTCGGCGTTCAATCCCCGACCGTCCAAGTGGTTGGGCACCATTCCTTCCCCCCGTCCCATCCCAAATCCTTATCCTGATCCCTTCCCAGTGCTAAATAGTCGTAATGGCTTGGCGCTTACCCCTGATAACTCTCCTCCCCTCCTCATCTTCTGGTGTGTGGTTTAATCTTCGTATGTTCAGCCACGTTATTGTGATTCATCGTCTGTATATTCATGAATATTTCCTACATGTGTACTTACTCCAGTATCAACAACAGGGATGGGTTGGTGGCAGCGTCCGCAGGTTGGGGGAGCGTCCCCTGAGCGTGGATTTAGGGAATTATTATCGGGCAATAATCGACAGACAAATTTTCGATTTATTTCCATAGCTATTTTGATAATTGGAAACCTTCCACTGGCGTTTCTTGTGTTGAATAAACTATTCTATTTCTCTCATTTGAAGCGGCATCGTTAGCTCTCTGAGGATAAATCCTGGGCAGCAGCAGGAGGCGACGGCGACAGGAACCTGCCAGGGCGCCACAAACGAGCGCTCTCTGCTGGCAGCCAGACACAAGGCATCGATGTATTCGATATGATGCTGTCACCAGTAATTGGCGCAGAAACTAATTGGATTACTACAGCACTAAATATGCCAAACGGACGTGCCCGTGTGTGTCACTTCCTTCCTTCCTTCCTTGTGGGGCCAGTCAAAGGTGGCCACCACACCTGACACCAGCGTGTTTCGTCACCCGGGTTATGGATAACGTTCACCAAGAAGTTGTTTATATTTACACCTTTCAAGTTGTTTATTGGGGAACAAATTGTAGCCTCGTGCGATTTCAGATTTTTCCTTTTCCGTGCTGTGTGTGTATGAACCTTTTCTTGTCGGAACAGATCCAGTGTACAATACAGTCACAAGAAAGTGATGAATCCATGATCAAATATTGAGGGAATGTAATGGCTAAGACCCACGCCCATCAGAGCACTGGAGGACACGCAGGACCCACGCCCACCAGGGCACTGGAGGCCGCGCAGAACCCACGCCCACCAGGGCACTGCAGGACACGCAGTACCCACGCCCACCAGGGCACTGCAGGCCGCGCAGGACCCACGCCCACCAGGGCACTAATAACCACATCAAGCCAGGAATAATTAACACGTTGTATTTTCCCTACTGACAAAAGTGGTTTGGTCAGACATCAAACTGAATATTAATTAAAATTATATTCGGTAGCGATGCCAACCGATTTGTTAATTTGGAGCAATAAATTAGTATATATTAAACAAATTAATATTAATTAAATATGATAGCTGAGATAATCAGGTAATGAAAAAAGATCTCTGTGGAGATGAATTAAATTACAGGAATGCGGATCCAGCTGATCCGCGAAACATGAAATTGTTTCAGGCACTGTAGTGGTAATGATGAGTCGGCGAACCTTGCGAGTTTTTAAATTACATTTTTGGGGAGACTTGTACAATATTTCATGCACTGATCGACCTCCCAGAGATGTACTGCGATGCATCTCAGACGATGCTGATGCTGGCGAGGAGTGGGGGGGGAGGAGGGGAAGAAGGAGGAGGAGGAGGGCGGAGATGGTGGGGAAGTATTGATGGGAGGAAAAAGGGGAGGTAAATGTAGTTGGGGGAGAAGGTAGGGAATATAATTTAGAAAAAAAGGAGAAGAGTTCCTGTGGGAAGGGTGAGGGTGCGGGATACAAAATTACATTTGTAATTTTTGTCTTCAAAATATTTAGCTAGGTGTAGCCGGCGGCAAGTGCCAAAAAATCGTTTGTCGCGGGTTAGAATGAGACCGTAGCATGCCGTTCCCATAAAAATTCTGGCGACCCCGATCAGCCTATATCCGTCCCATACCCCAGACCAATTACCCTGCAAGGTTCGTGAGGCTAGCCCCAAGCGTCTAGCCCCCAAACTCGACCAGACATTCTCTCTGATACCCATCCGAACAATGTAGTACTGTTCTCTTTGTTTATTATCTGACATAGCGTAGTCTGCCCTTACCCTCATTACCACAGAGATACCCCTTCACACCACACAGTAAACACCCACTAACTATAAATGAGTTTCCAGCATTACACACAGAAATCACAATAGCGTGATGCATCAAATGAACAAATCCACAAGGACCGTAACGAGGATTCGAACCTACGTCCGAGAGCATCCCAGACGCTGCGTTAATCGACGGAGCTACGACATGGTCAAAAGAATTGAAACCAGAAGTTCTACTGAACTTATTTGGATCCTGCAGCCTCTCCAAGACACAAACCAGGGTTTTATACAATTCCCCCCATGCACTCGAGCTATGTCAATAGACCGTTCTACCTATTCTTTTGACCATGTCGTAGCTCAGTCGATTAAGGCAGCGTCTGGGATGCCCTCGGACGTATGTTCGAATCCTCGTCACGGTCCTTGTGGATTTGTTCATTTTCCAGCATTGTTGTTACAACGTTGTGGTTCTGTTGTTACAACGTTGCGGTTATGTTGTTACAATGTTGTGGTTATGTTTTCACAACGCTGTGGTTAAGTTGTTACAATGTTGAGGTTATGTTGTCACAACGCTGTGGATATGTTGTTACAATGTTGTGCTTATGTTGTTACAGCATTGAGGTTATGTTGTTACAACGTTGTGGTTGTCTTGTTACAACTCCATAGTTTTCACGTGTACAGTGGGCGTACACGCTCCACCCACTGTACATTGGTGGGTGGAGCGACGCTCCGTCTCGTCTCTGGAAGGAGACACATAACTTTGTCCAAGGGACTTCCCCTGCAAACACATAACGTAACGGTCCCTATGATTCCCTTGTTACAACTTGTTATAAAGTGGTTACATCTTGTCATAACTTTTTATGACGTATTAGAACGTTGTTATAACTTGTTATATTGGTTGTTAAAACTTGTTCGAACGTTGGATCTCTCCTTGTCGAATTTGGTAGAACATCGTCTACCTAATGTGTCTGAGTGAGATATCCTGAGTAGTCTGAGTTTGTGTGCATTCTATATTATGTCTCATAACTGGTAAAATATAGTTCTAAATATCTTCACTTGTCATGTGTTTTACTCCCCCGTTTACTCTTCATCTGTGTTCCCAAGAATTGCTCAGGGATTCAAGCTGTGAATATGTTGACTTTACTTGTCTAAAGCTTCCTTGGGAGACGTCCCTTTATGTGTGGCAGTTGGTCACTACTCTGCCTACCAGCTGGACCCTTCCTGCTTGATTCTCCCTCATTACAAATGCTTCCTCGAACACTCCTTCACTCGCAGCAGAATGATAGTGTGATGGTACATGTGTAACTATATTCGAGAATGGAGTTTTCAGTGTAATGTAAATAGATTTTCAGACACTGAGTTATCAGGATTAATTCTAGTGGTTTCAGATAATTTAAATTATTGAATATGTTCTTTTTATAAAAAATTAGAATTAACGTGTCGTGATTTGAGTTCTTAGATTTGTGGATAATATTTAAAGTGAAGATTCAGTTTACCTGAGTACTGGGAAGTGATGGAATAAAACAACACTGATTTCAGTGACTCAGGCAGTCGAAGTGGAAGCTTGGCTAGTTATATATATATATATATACTATAGCAATTGTGCACTCACCTAAATGAGTGCACAATTACGGGCCTAATTGTGCCTGCGGGGGTTGAACTTCAGCTCTTTGGTCCCGCCTCTCAACCGTCAATCTACTGGTGTACAGATTCCTGAACTTCTCGAGCTCTATCATATCTACATTTGAAACTGTGTATGGAGTTTCCTCCACTACATCACTTCCTAATGCATTCCATTTACTAACTACTCTGACACTGACAAAATTATTTTAATGTCCATGTGGCTCATTTGGGTACTCAGCTTCCACCTGAGTCCCCTTGTGCGTGTACCACCCGTGTGAAATAATCCATCCTTGTCTACCCTGTTAATTCCTCTTAGAATTTTGTAGGTGGTGATCATGTTTTCCAGAGTTCTTCTGTCTTCCAACGACGAGAGGTGCAGTTCACACAGCTTTTCCTCATAACTCATGCCTCTTAGTTCTGGGACTAGCCTAGTGGCATACCTCTGAACTTTTTCCAGCTTCGTCTTCTGCTTGACAAGGTACGGGCTCCATGCTGGGGCCGCATACACCAGGATTGGCCTTACATATGCTGTGTGCAAGGTTCTGAATGATTCCTTGCACAGGTTCCTGAAGGCAGTTCTGATGTTAGCCAGCCTTTCATACTCCGCAGAAGTTATTATTTTTATGTCGGCTTCAGGAGACAGGGTTGGTGTGATATCAACTAGATCTCTCTGTCCGATTCATGAAGGACTTATCTCCTATTCGGTATCCTGTGTCTGACCTCCTGTTTCCACCGCCTAGTTTCATTACCTTGCATTTACTCTGGTTAAACTTTAGTAACCATTTGTTGGACCATTCATTCAGTTTGTCTAGGTCATTTTGTAGCCTCATACCATCTTCCTCCATTTTAATCCTCCTCATAATTTTTGCATCATCAGCAAACACTGAGAGAAACGATTCAATACCCCTCTGGGAGATCATTTACATATCAGAAACTGTATAGGTCCAAGGACTGAACCCTGCGGGACTCCACTGGTTACGCCTTGCCAATCTGAGGCCTCATTCCTCACATTGACTCGTTGTCTTCTGTTACTTAGGTACTCCCTAATTTTTTTTTTTTTTTTTTTTTTTGAGATATATACAAGAGTTGTTACATTCTTGTACAGCCACTAGTACGCGTAGCGTTTCGGGCAGGTCCCTGGAATACGATCCCTGCCGCGAAGAATCGTTTTTTCATCCAAGTACACATTTTAGTGTTGCGTTAAACAGAGGCTACAGTTAAGGAATTGCGCCCAGTAAATCCTCCCCGGCCAGGATACGAACCCATGACATAGCGCTCGCGGAACGCCAGGCGAGTGTCTTACCACTACACCACGAAGACTTATCCAACGGAGTACCATCCCTTTCACTCCTGCCTGCATCTCCAGCTTTCGCACCAGTCTCTGGTGTGGTTCTGTATCAAAGGCTTTCTGACAATCCAAAAATATGAAGTTTGTCCACCTCTCTCTTTCTTGCCTGATTTTTGTTGCCTGATTCATTCTGTACTTGATAAAGCCGCGGGCGTGAAGCCTAGTGACTTGTACCTTATAAAGACAGAGACCGTGGGAGGGAGGAAGGGAAGAACAAGGAAAGGACTACTGGTGGCTGAGGGTCTGGAGCGAGGAGGGGCGGTAACCTAGTCATTTATAAGCTGTGTAACTTTAAAGTGAAGTTTGTGAAGAAGGGCCCGGGAGGATTAGCCTCCAGCTTCTGCCTCTTCTCTGGGTTGTATGAGAACCATTTTTCACTAAACTTTGTATATGATTAGTAATTTGTGCCGAGAAACAAAACAAGAGGATAAAATATACAAAATAAACCCCAAGTTTAACGAAGCAACATTTCCCTTGTCATAACTTGCGATGGTATGGACTTAGGACATTTCCTTAGATACGATAAGCCTAGACTAACTCTTAAACGGAGGCTGCTAGCGCTTACAGCCGTATTAGAGATAATATGGCATCCCCCTTAAATTATCCCCAAGCTGTTCCACATTCCAAGAATTTATATTGCAAGCATTTAAAACTTCCTAGTAATTCCCGTAATCGCCATTGACACCTGCAATCATATTCACTAACTATTAATGACATCTGTATAACAAGTCCCCCCCCCCAAGGTCCTCATGAATCACTTAGGACAGCCGAAAGTAACCAACGAGCTTTCCTTCAGACCAGTTGGTAATCAGCCTGCCAAACAAAGCAACAAACTGGTTTCAAGACAAGGTCAGGTGGACCCAGATATAAAACAGTCAAGACACAACTTCTTTGCACTTACGGGCTATTCATGCCCGTGCCACCTCTTGGGTGGCTTAATCTTTATCAATCACTTCTTTGCACCACAAGAGACATCTCCCGTCACGCAGGGTGCAGTCGCACCTCCACAGATGTCCAGTATCATCTATTGATACTGATGATGGCTCAAAGGGCCACCACTTACGGGCTATTCATGCCCGTGCCACCTTTTGGGTGGCTTAATCTTCATCAATCAATTGGACACCAAGGGAGACATCTCCCGTCACGCAGGGTGCAGTCACACCTCCACAGATCTCCAGTATCATCTATTGATACTGGTAATGGCTCAAAAGGGCCACCACTTATGGGCTATTCATGCCCGTGCCACCTTTTGGGTGGCTTAATCTTCATCAATCATCAATCGAATAATAACTCACGGGAGACATCTCCCGTCACGCAGGGTGCAGTTGCACCTCCACAGATCTCCAGTATCATCTATTGATACTGTTAATGGCTCAAAAGGGCCACCACTTACGGGCTATTCATGCCCGTGCCACCTTTTGGGTGGCTTCATCTTCATCAATCAATCATCAACTTCTTACTGTGACAAAGCCTATTTACACCAGAGAATAGCTGAAGGTTCGCCCTCTGCAACGTGGTATCTTCAGGCAACCAAATTAGAAAGGTTAAATATCCCAAAAGGAATCCACAGCAGTTAGGTTATATAGACTACGTCTAGGTTACAGATGCAACTGGGAGATTGGTGAACCCCGACAGAGAGAGTGCATCTTCTGCCAAACTGTCACAGAAAAGCCATTACTTCACTATCTTCTGGAATGTGAAGCAACCAACGACCTTAGAAGAGCTTTAAGAGTCCCTGAATCTTGCAGTGGCCACCCTGAAGCCATCAACACAGCCACTCTTCTGGTCAACAAAGGTGTCCAGCAGCTGGACACCCTCATAAAGACTGTGAAGCAGTATCCTCCCCCGCGATAACAGCTTGACGATTAAATGCAACCTCAGAATACTGAAAAGAATTATTGAACAAAAAATTTTACCACTTACGGGCTATTCATGCCCGTGCCACCTCTTGTGTGGCTTAATCTTTATCAATCATCAGTCAATCAACTTCTTACTCAGGAGACATCTCCCGTCACGCAGGGTACAGTCGCACCTCCACAGATCTCCAGTATCATCTATTGATACTGGTGATGGCTCAAAAGGGCCACCACTTACGGGCTATTCATGCCCGTGCCACCTTTTGGGTGGCTTAATCTTCATCAATCAATCATCATCTTCTTACGGGCTCACTATAGCCCGTGCTACATGGACATTTCGTTCTGAGTAGCTAAATCTAAAACAACAACGACGACACAACTTCGTCCTTACGGTCTATTCATGCCCGTGCCACCTTTTGGGTGGCTTAATCTTCATCAGTCAATCACAACTTCGTCCACTGCCACTCTTATCGTCAAAAAATGTGTCCAGCAGCCGGACACTCATAAATACTGTCAAGCAGTATCCTTCCCTGCGATAGCAGCCTGACGATTAAATACGACCTCAGCACACAGTATACATTTACTAAACAAAACATCTACCACTTACAGGCTATTCATGCCCTTGATCCTCTTGGGTGGCTAAATCTTCCTCAATCAATTACAACTTCGTCAGGCAAGTTGCACAATATGCTACAAGCCTCGCTACAGAGCAGACAGCCTCGCACTATACGCTACAAGTCTCGCTACACCAGTCACTGCCAATCCTGGCGTTATTCGAGCTCTCCGCAGCTGGCCTCGCTAAAGCTGGTCGGTGGAGAGCTTTGGCCCTCGCACAAGCTGTCGGCTTCCTGCCACCTTCAGCACCACGTCCTACCTGACACCGCCAGCACCACGTTCTACCTGACGCCGCCAGCACCATGTTCTACCTGACGCCGCCAGCACCACGTCCTACCTGACGCCGCCAGCACCATGTCCTACCTGACACCGCCAGCACCACGTCCTACCTGACACCGCCAGCACCACGTCCTACCTGACACCGCCAGCACCACGTTCTACCTGACGCCGCCAGCACCATGTTCTACCTGACGCCGCCAGCACCATGTTCTACCTGACGCCGCCAGCACCATGTCCTACCTGACACCGCCAGCACCATGTTCTACCTGACGCCGCCAGCACCACGTCACAAACATCCTCGTCTCAACCCATCACGAAACCGTCGCATAGTTTCAAACATCAGACTGCTGTAACCAAATTACATAAATAAACATCAAAACCCAGCATACTCTGAATAGTGTCTCCCAAATTCATATACGCTACATTACTATTGTTAATGGGAGTGAAGGAAGGATGAGCTCTTATACTTTACCATGCATGCCTTGTCCTCTGTATATGAACATGTATGCCTTATGTATATAAGCTGTTCATGAAATATAAATTTTCTGTGTATACACACTGATATTTTACTTTAATCCATAGTTACCGGTTGGTCAGTTGGCTATTTTGGTGGCCTTAATATCACTGGGACAGAAATTGATTGGCCTTGAAGTCGACATCAACCCCAGCCACATACAAGTATACCTTGTCATTTATATATAAACATGTATATCTCTTGTCATCTAAATGTTCAGGACTAACCAAGATTCACTCTTGTATAATACAGCAATCTTATGTTGGACTATAAATAGAGAACACCGCGAGAAACTAGACGCGTTTTAAACAGGTTAGCGATTTGTTTATGTATGTCCGTCATTGTGACCAGGTGAACCCCATTCTCAAATTAGTGTGTGCTAGTTCAAAATGAGCGGTTTGTAAACATTCTCAGATCAGCGTACGAGGTTAATATGACAAGCTTTGTGATTTACTTTGTGATTTCCCGTTTTTCCTGCCCGAAACGCATTGCGTAATAGTGGCTTTAGGCATTGTATGTACTAGCTTATCTATAATTCGATCCATTAATGTAACCTCACTTGTATGTATATACCTTACCTGAATAAACATATTTATGTATTTATTTATTTAGTTGGCATTTGTACACATCTTGAGGCTCGTCTTGAATTTTGTTCCCTAAATCTTGAATGCAGCGAGATCTTGTTCTTAAAGTTGCTGGCCACTGGTGGGGGATGGGTGTAGTATTGCCTGAGATACGGATCTGTTAGGG
>WNGS01003388.1:14205004-14227233 GCA_020271785.1 Procambarus virginalis | reverse complement strand
GTGATCTTTTAAGTCCTAGTTATTCAAATAAGTGATGGCCATTATTATTTTAAGCTAATAACTTTATTGTTTATATTGGTTATGCAAGTTATTATTAAGTTTGTAATATTTCTGGGCGGGTTCCAAAGATGGCTTCTTGGTGCTAACTTCTGAATAGTTCCACCAATTCAATCCATATCAGTCCTTGTGGGGGTCATTGTAAAGCTTCTGGGAACCACAGGCCAAAACCTGGCCCCCCTATAAGAGTGCAAGGAACAGAGGGTACTAGATTACCCCAACCTTCTCCTGCAAAAATGATTAGGGTAAAACAATCAGTATAGAACATAGAAATCAAGACATTAAAACCATCCGGTTGTAAAGCATTTCACTCGTTAATTGCACCTATGTGTTGTCAGGTGGCCATGTGCTTAGCTTGTCATCTTCCAACTATAAACCATCGGTCATTTTGCCTGGAACATCATATCCATACATCGCAGTTACAATCATCATTCAACGCTAGTGATCTTTTAAGTCCTAGTTATTCAAATAAGTGATGGCCATTATGGACTTTGTCCTGTGCATGCAATTTGCTTGTGTACTCATTCTGTGTTTTAGTATTTACTTCTTGTTTTTTTTTTTTTTTTTTTTTGAGATATATACAAGAGTTGTTACATTCTTGTACAGCCACTAGTACGCGTAGCGTTTCGGGCAGGTCCCTGGAATACGATCCCGCCGCGAAGAATCGTTTTTCATCCAAGTACACATTTTACTGTTGCGTTAAACAGAGGCTACAGTTAAGGAATTGCGCCCAGTAAATCCTCCCCGGCCAGGATACGAACCCATGACATAGCGCTCGCGGAACGCCAGGCGAGTGTCTTACCACTACACCACGGAGACTGTTGGATTAACTGTTTACCTCAAGCTGCTTGTGCCTAGAGTTGCTATTTCAAAGTGCTCACTGGTGTTGCCTCTGCCCAGCCAGGGTTCCTTTCCATGCTGGGCTTGGGTAGCTGTTTCCGAGAGGCTGTCTTGTCGAGGAAGCCTCGCCCTCATCAGGTTACGGGTCTTAAATTTTTTGTGAGGCTTTGTGAATGAGGCAATCAGGTTATTTGTTTAAGGGTCAAACAGGGGCTTATGTGCTTGTTCTACAGTGCACTGCATACACTCTTCGTTGCCACATTTGCCTCTAGGCTGTTTTTGGCATTTGTGATATTCTACTGTACTTCACAGGGTCATTTCAGGTTGGTTGATTGCTGGGGTGATTGAAATGACTCCCTGCAGTGGGTGTGTTCTGTCTGTTCTTCATCTCCAAGCAGGACTGGCTGAATAATCGGTTTCTTCTTGACCTCTTGCATGTCTGGCCAGCTTCCTGCCTGATCTTCTGCATGACTGCCTTCAGTCACGTCTGCCTGCAAATCGAGGCAGACACTGGGTAGTGTCCCTGGACCCTCAGAGTGCTTACTGGCACGTACGTCTATATTCATCTACGGTTCAGGGACTGGTTAAGGTTCGTGTGGGGTGTTTCCATTACTGCTTAAGGGTTCTTCATTTCTGATCAAGCCTTGCACCCAGGAAGGACCTTTACTAGGTCGTTGTGGGTCATGGTCCCTTATCTCCAGCCATTGGGGATTTGCATCTTGGTCTACCATGATGACTGGATTAGGTTTGGGCTCCTAGCTGGTCTGCTTATCTGCATGCCAGTTTTTTTTTTTTTAGTTGCAGAGGGTTGGGTTCCTGATTGAGTGGTGAAAGTCAAAGTTGGTTCAGCTGCAGGTTTGGACATGATTTGGTCTCATCTGGGATTCCTGCTCGGCATCCTTGTGAGCATCTCGAGTGGTTGTGCGGTAAACCTATGTGGTTTACCTGCTGAACAGTTTGGTTTCAGGGGCTGTACCTGTTTTTCCAGGAAGTAAAAGAGTTGATGGCTGAATTAGAATCCCAGATATGAAAGAGGGATAGGTTGATGACCACCAATATTGAAGGGCCTAAAAACTTCCAGAAAAGTCCAAGAATCGTGTTTCAGTGTTTGGAAAAAGAGACAAAGCTGTCTCCCCCACATGTAGCAAAGGGGGCAAATCACAAAAGGGCCTGCATGAAGTACAATGACTAATATATTTTATCTATATCCATTTATATTTAATTTTGTGTATCCAATTTTCTTATTTCTCTTCTATATTAGGATATTAAAAGAATGCTGATAACTGATTAAACTGTAACTGTTCGTAATGTCTGTATCTTTAAAAGTTTCACACACTGCGTTACCAGTATGGTACAGTGTGTTACACTACCATACTGGCTCCAGATGGCAGTTTTGAAGACCAGAGACTCTGGTCAAACATTATAAGATGTGAAAAATTGTTTATAGTTCTCTGGAAAAAATTGGTTTCTACATCTGATTATGACCGCTCTCTCTTTTTTAATGCAGCTCTGATCCAGGCAAGACTTCACCTGCCCGCCGAGGTAGCCGTTTGTCTGCCAGCACAAACACAAATCGACTGGCAAGCAGATCCAGAAAGTAAATATAAACCACATTTACAAAACCGTACTTATTTACTCGTTCTTTAAATGCAAGGCCTTTTAAATTCGGAAAGTAACAAGGCCTGTTACATTCATAAATTAGCTACTCTAGTGGGTTTGTATTGGAAAAGCACTTATATCATTTTCTTCCTCATTAGATCACTAGATTATGAGATATGTCTCATTTCTTAACAGATGTGCATCTGGTAATGCGTGCTCTCCTCTTTTTTCTTTTTCATTGGCAGCAGTGATCCAGACAAGACTTCACCTGCCCGCCAAAATAGCCGCTCTTCTGCCAGCACAGATACGAATAATCGGGCAAGCAGATCTAGAAAGTAAGTATTACAAAGAAATTGCACACTTAAATTTTAAATTTAAATTTAAATTTTTAAAATTTTGCCCCGAGGGGCGAGTTTATTGGGCAGCACCACTCATCTTGTGAGTGGACACACCGCCATAGTGACAGTATTGGGCAGCGCCACTCATCTTGTGAGTGGACATACCGCCATAGCTGCATGTACAACACTCCCCAAAAGGAAGAAAACCCGCTGGGTTGTTCATCCTGTCACTTGTACCCAGACACAGCTGGGACTTGCTTAACTGTCTCAAGTGAACAACTCATCAAACAAGAAGATTACATCTATCAACCCTTAAAAGCTTACGTTATCTTGCGGGTGCAAAATGGGGAAATCTTTTAAGAACAGTATCAATATTTGACAAATAGTGTTTTCCTAACTCAAACAATGTGGGGTTTATTATTCTACACATACTTCTGATTTCTCTCAGGTGTTCACATTCACGTAGATAGCGGTCAAGGCGGTGTCCATCACTCTCACCACAGATTCTGCAACTTCGCTGATCAACTTGTTTCCATTCCATATCTACATGGATATTGCACACTTGTTGATTCATCCTTTAACCCCTTTAACCATTAATGTGGCTGCCAGACATTGATCCTCAGGGTAATGTGGTTATCATATGTTGATTTTAGTTCCTAGACCCATGATTTTTTTGTGGTAATTGCATACTATACAGTAAGGTTATCATGCACCAGTAGTCTGCAGTTATTAAATTGCAATTTGTTGTTTCCTGCCAGTTGGGAAAAAAAAGAATTGTCTGCATTCCTCCTGGCTGTGAAAGCCTCAGTACTGAGTGTGTGACCAAGGGTGGCACATGCAACAGGAGGTTATGACATCGCTATGCAGCTTGAGGTCCACAGCACCCCTTAATAATGATGAATGAGGTTATAACATCGCTATGCAGCTTGAGGTCCACAGCACCCCTTAATAATGATGAATGAAGTTATAACATCGCTATGCAGCTTGAGGTCCACAGCACCCCTTAATAATGATGAATGAGGTTATAACATCGCTATGCAGCTTGAGGTCCACAGCACCCCTTAATAATGATGAATGAGGTTATAACATTGCTATGCAGCTTGAGGTCCACAGCACCCCTTAATAATGATGAATAAAATAAGTATCTGGGATTATTTTACAATGATAGTGTCATAGTTGATCCTGTCTGTTAGACATGTACAAGGTACAGTGAACACAATGCTAGTTATGATGTTCACAGCACGAGACCATTGTTTCGTGCACCTGTGCATCATAAAATGATCTCGTGCTCCTTTAGGCAATAAACTTGTGGAAAGTGATTCATATTCAGGATTTAGTGACAGGAATCTGATGATAATAGCAGTGCTGTGGCTAAACTTAGCAATGTGTGTAGTACAGTATACAGTATTGGAGGCATTTTGTTGTCAGGTGACGATGACTGCTGGCAGTGTCTGTTGATAGCGTGTGGCTCTATGTTGTGCTTGGATTTTATTACCACACTTACTAGAATTTGTTTAAGTAGTTTGTTATGGTGCATACAAATGTAAGCACCATACATTTGTACATTTGCATCAAGAGACTGCACTTCAGTCTCCATGGCATAGTGGTAAGACGCTCGCCTGGCGTTCCGCGAGCGCTTTGTCCTGGGTTTGTATCCTGGCCGGGGGGGGGAGGATTTACTGGGGACAAATCCTTAACTATAGCCTCTGTATAACTCGGCAGTAAAATGAGTACTTGGTTGTGAAAACGATTCTTCGCGTTGGTCGTATTCCAGGGAACGTAACATTAAGGACTTGCCCGAAACGCTACGCATACTAGTAGCTGTACAAGAATTTAAGAACTTGTATATATAAATAAAAAAAATGTGGCATGTGTGTGTATAGTGTAATAGCAAAAATTGTTTTTTGTTGAAAGAATATATTATTGTGCACATATTAATGATGTGAATATATCACTGTGTCCTAATATTCTACATATTATGATAAATAATATTGACATCGCAATGCATCATTACACTTGAAAAAAATGGTAAAAACATTTTAAGTATGAATAAAGTACTAGTAGTCAATGTGTGCTTTTACAACTTCATGCAAACATTGCACGAGTAGGTCACACTGATAACCGATTATGAGATTATTACACTCTCCAGAATACTTAGTAGTTTATAATGGTGCATGAAATGTAGATTATATATATATACAGTATTCTATATGCAGTGTAATAAGAGCAAAAACATGGTTTTATTGTTCTATACTTAGAATAATAATTCTAAGAATAATAATAATGTAGGCAGATAACGCATATGATCAGGCATACCAGCAGATATGCATGGCAGCTGTGTGGACAGCGCTTCGGATTCGTAGTCCTAAGGTTCCGGGTTTGATCCCTGGTGGAAGAGAAAACAAATGGGCAGATTTTCTTTCACCCTGATGCCCTATTACCTAGCAGTAAATAGGTATCTGGGAGTTCGACAGCTGCTACGGGCTGCTTCCTAGAAATGTGTAACAAAAAGGAGGCCTGGTTGAGGACCGGGCTGCGGGGACGCCAAGCCTCGAAATCATGTCAGGATAACCTCAAGATAATGTATGACAAATGATTCGTAGAGCAGCTGTGTCGAACAGTCTGGTTGACCAGACCACTAACCAGGAGGCCTGGTCAGAGAGTGGGGTGACTTGGGACTTTGATCCTCAGAACCATCACAAGGTAACTTCAAGGTATGGGTTTGTACAGGAAAATCATTTGTCATACATTATCTGCTGCATTAGACTGCTACATTGTACGATGTGCACTCCTGACATTTGTTCCAAGATGGCTGGACCTAATTCTGCATGCTCAGTGTCAACTCTGTGATTGAGTTTTTTTTGCATAGAAATGCAGGACCAATATATGAAAATTTGCAGGCACAGTATTTTTTTAAAACTTGTATATGATATGATGTCTTAACAGGTAAATCAATTAAGCTGTAATTAATTTGCTCTTTTTCTAATGTTCTGCCACATGACCATTATGACATGCCTCCTGGGAACTTATCCACATCCACTCCTTTCTCTTTTCTCCACAAAACTTATAAATTTCGGTATACAGTATATCTCGACACCTGCAGCGTCCCCACATGTTAGCTTCTTTACCAATATAATCGGGTTTTCCCTAGATACATAAAGCTGTCGTATGATCTTGCATTCTTCTCACACTGTCAACTCAAAGAGGTGGTAATGCGAGTGTGATTTATCACTCTGACTGCATGCTCTGAAACAGTTTTCATGAAACAACACACTTTTATTTTTGACGAATTGGTGCTTCAACGGCTCTTGGAGTCTCGACGTTTCTCATCCCAATACATAGCAGATGTGGTCCCCATGAGGAAACTATTTGTATGTGTCCCATTGCCCAGAGACCTGTCCTGTTTAGGGTTTCTACCTTGTCATTCAGATGTTACATGCTACTGTTAATTATAGACAGCCATCTACATATTAACAACATATTATGTGCCATCAAATGTGATCTATTCCCATGACTTTCTTCTACCTGTAATAAGGAATTGAAAATGTCCTTTGCTCAGGTGTCGGCTACATAAAGTTACTTGTGGGCATTGAATGAAACAAAAACCTGAACCTTATTGTAAAAAAAAAAAATAATCGTTTCACTTGATCATCTATTTCATGGTTGACTCCTGATTTTCAGGATGATCGGAAACTTTGCTTCTCATTCTTCAACACAGATTGGCTTTTATTTTTCTATTATTGCTATATTGGCATCCTGGATGATTGTATTTTTTTAATCTATGACATGTATAGTTTGACATAACCATAAGGCAGGGGTCTCCAAACTTTTCAATGTAAGGGCCACATTATATATTTCCCATATTTATGCGGGCCGAAGGAATAAAAAATGAAAAACAAATCAGTGCCAGTAATTTAATTTCCTCAAATTATAACTGTTATACACAACTGATTGGTTGTAATGCACAACACATACCTACCAGTACTAGTATCTGTGCGTCACACTATCGAAAGAGAGGAAAACTGACTCGGGCTGAGCGCCACCAGTCAGCAGCCCCAGCTTTGAATAATTCTGCGATGCCATTCGTACGATAATTATTTTTTCAAGGCCACCACACAGGGATTTGTTTGGCGGGCCGGATGTGGCCCGCGGGCCATAGTTTGGAGACCCGTGCCATAAGGGCTTAGTGCCTTTTATAATTACTATATATTCTGTGCATGTAGCAACTGCTTATGACCTTTTTATTTTGCTTACAGCAATGACTCTAGAGAGACTGTATCAACTCGTACACGTGCCTGCTCTTCGAATAGTAAGACTAGCCATCGAAGAGGAAGCAAAACTGGGAAATAATTATATAATGTTTTAGTCTAATAAAACATTTATTATATAGGAGTTCCATGTTTTGAACTACAGAATTTAATTCACATTAGTTTATGCATGCTTTCACTTTTATAAAATTTAAGTACAATTTTTTAATAGAATAATGCAATTTTAGTTTATAAATTCTTAGCTAATTCTTTCCTTTTTCTCTTCCCTGCAACATTACCCCACCTGCAATACTCGAGAATCTTTAAATAATGGCTATGAAATTGGTTATGTATACACAATATCTGTTTAGTGGATAAACTTATCTAAATTAGAATGTTGCTGATTCAACTCAATCTGTATTATAGTGATGTGGTGTCAGCATCCAGACATAATAATTTTATACATCTAGAATCGTGTCTGGTTCCGCAAGTTTTGTCCACCATTTGTTATTTATACAGTACTGTATGTTATCATTTATCATCATTTAAAACAATTTTGCTTAATTTACACTACAGTAAAGTTTCGTTTATTCCACCCCCCTATCCCGAGTTTAAAATTTTTGCTGGAATAATTGTTAAAGCAAATGGAATTTATTTGAGTTTAGTAATGCATAAGTTAATTTGCTGAATTTGTAGTTAATTGCTCTCAGTTTGTCAGATTAGATAAAAGGAATCATGTCTTATACAATTCTTACAGGTATTGCTCATATAAAAGTTTGACACTTCTCACATTATTTGATATCTTGTAATGCAGTTAATTTGAATGATACATCAAAGGATAAAATTAATTATTTGCTTATTTTATATATATTTAAAGTGTATCCTTTATATTATCAGCAAGAAGCTTTTATATAAAAATAATATTTAGTGTACATTATTAAGAGGTTTAAATACACGGCAGGAGACAAATTTTTGTTTTAAGGCTAAAAGCTGAAACCATCCCTTGATTTAGTATTATGTTACTCTATAAGAAAAAGCATAATGCAGCAAAGCTATTTCATATTTTTCTTTGTACCATTTCAAATGCCAAATATATTTTGTGCTACAATAAATAATTTCTTTATACCTTTCTCAAGCTAGATATCAGATATTTTTGTATTTTGTAATCGCAAAATACTTGTGGACTTCTAAATAAAAAACTAGTATTGAATGTAATGAAACGCTAATTTCTGGGCGAGCCCTGGTGGCTTCCCGAAGCTAATATCTTTCCATTCTACTGGGTTGCATTTATCGTGAAGTTATATTGATCTACTGGGGACCAGAGCCAGAACCTGGTCTTCTCACAGAGGCACAGAAAGCAGTGGCATTTAAGTTATTCATTTATGCCACCCACCGGAAAAAGCTCACAGAAAATCAGTGAAGCAAAACCAATCACTGCTGGCTTCAAACAAGACTGTAGCCATAAGAATTGCCTTTAAGAACTCCCCCAAAACTATAAGTAAATGATAAAAAAAATTATGGAACTAGTGCCAGGTCATTAGGCTCCCCCCCCCCTACTCGTTTGGGGGAATGAGCGAGGCGACCCACAGTCAGCCTCCAATCTCCACCACTCCGGCTGCTCCACTCTCAGTTCTATGATGATGTAAATACCCCCATAACCTGGAGGGAGGGGTGTCAGAAAGCCACTGGGGCTCACCCAGAAATTGACATTTCATTACATTCAATGTGGTTTCTGGAGGGAGCCTCTTGTGACTCCCTGAAGATAACAAAGGGGATAAAGATGACTTCAGAAGACATGTATCAGTTTTTGTGAAGATCCTAAGAGCTAGATCTAGCTCAAATGACAGAACTTCGAAAAGGTACAAGCTATGATGCTCCTTCACTCAAAATCCCAGAACACCAGATGGATGGGGTGTATACCTGGAGTGGGTTCTCAGAGGTCTTTACTTGCCCAAAGCCCACCCAGGGGCCAGGCTTGTCTTGCGAGTACTGAGTAGTACTCTTGAGGATTTTACTTTGAGTGGCCTGCAGGCCTCACACATCCATTACAAACTGGCTGGTCTTGCACTTCCTGCAGGAGGTTATATACTGTACTGTAGTTGTTTTTTGGAAATATCTACTTTTGTTCCTGCAATATTTTTTATTGGGAAGATATTGAAGAGCCATGGACTTCTGATTGCACCTGTCACCTCTACTCCTCTTCGAGTCTATTCTGCATTTCCTACCACGTACTTCGCTCTAGTATGTTGTTATTTTGCTGTGCATATTGGAGACCTGCCTTTCAATATATGTTTATATTCTTCTACGTACAGTATATATAATGTTATACCTCTTTTTTTTCTGGAGAGTACATTTTGAATGCTTTGAGATGATCACAATAATTTGAGTGTCTTACCGTGTGTATGTAGGCTGTATATGTTCTCTGTGTTCCCTCTATTTCAGAAGTATCTCTTGCTTTGAAAGTGGAAGTGAGTACCGAGTAGTACTCAAGGTAGGAATGCATAAGTGCTTTGAATAGTAAGAGCATTGTGGTGGAATCCCTGGATTTGAAGGATCATATAATCTACCCTTTAACTTTTCTGGCTGACAATCTATTTGATATATTATGCTCATTAATTGCATTACTCATCAGGTCATCTGACATCATTATTTCGACATCGTTTATACTGCATGTCATTTTTCTACTGCGAGTTGATTTAATTGTACCTTGTATTTTTTTTTAAGTTCTTAATTTTTACCATACCTAAGTATCTGGAATTTATCACTCTTCAAAATTATGTTATTTTCTGCTGCTCAGGTGAAGACTGCCATTATATTGCTATTTGTATCAATATGTATATTTGAAAATCATTTTGAGGCAATTGGGTTACTTGAACTGGCATCCCGGATGCCTTAACCCACTCGGCCATGATAAGACAAAAGCTAACCAACCCTGAACTCTGTTGAATTCAGCGAGAGGTTCTAGAGGCCCTGAACTGAAACCCAACCAGGATTTTTACAATCGGCCTGCCTACACTCTGGCCTGCGGGTAATGGTGTTCAGACCCTTATGCTCCTCCTCCAGATCACTAAGAAATCACAACCACATAATAGGTCAGTAAAAAAATTACTTTTGAGGCAATTGGGCGACTAGAACCGGCATTCTGGCGATTTACAAACACTGGCCTTAACCCACTCGACCACGATAAGACAAAAGCCAACCCACCTGGAATTCATTGTAGGAGAGCCGACTAAAAATTCTTGCTGGGCTCCAGTTCGGGACCTCCAGAACCTCCCATTGAATTCAGTAGAGTTTTGGGTTGGGCAGCTTTTGTCCTATTGTGGCCGAGTGGGTTAAGGTAGGTGTCTGGAAATCACCAGAACAATGGTTCAAGTCACCCCATTGCCTCAAAATGATTTTCTCATTGATATATCATGCCATTGGGATTTCTTTGTGAATATGTATACTGTATTGTTGCTGATTTTATCATCTGCAAAGGATGACACAAAGCTGTGATGCATTTGTCTCCATACAACCCACAAGTGCCTGTGCTGCTTTGCATTTCTTTATAAATATGGAGTTCCAGGAGTTGGGACCTGGGACTAAGTGCATGGAAATGGTGTAAATTTATTTTTCAAAGTCTGCTGTACTCAACAGCAGACTTTGTTAAGCAGCAGAGTTAAGCGTGTATTGGTAATATTAGTCAAATTTTTATACAGTATTCATAAAGCAGCTGTTTGGATCTTCAGTTTTCATGTTGTTTATTGGGGTGCAAAACACTTCCGAATGCTGTTCTGTTAGGATTTTGCTGCTTTCTTTGTTGTCATCTGTATATGAATTACATTTGCAAGTAAATATCCAATAATGGTGAGGCTTTTGTTTTTGCGTGTGAAAAAGTATCAATTTTGCGTATGAGAAAAAATATTTAGGATTTTTCTTTTCTCTTTCGTGGTTTTCCGTTTGATATTTTCCATCTTAAACTGGGTAGATTGAAGTCTCTAAGGAAGATACCATTTGGAGCTGGGTTTTGGCAGTTTTGGCTTCGGCGGGTAAGCAGTTCCATGGGTTTACAACCCTGTGGGTGAAACAGCATCTCCTGTTCTCAATCCTACATTGTGGCTTGTTGAGTTTGAAACCGTTGTGCCTTGTTTGTGTGACATCTGACCTTTTGAAGAAATTGTTTGGACCAACAGCCTCCAAATTGTTAAGTATTTTAAAAGTTTCAAAGAGATCCGCCCTGTCATGCCTGATTTGCAGTGTTAGCACTCGTTTGCAGGACTCTGTCAAGATGCTCCTCATAGACCCAGAGAACCGAGCCAAGAACCACTTGACATCACCTATCGAGCTTGGAACACGGTGGTCATTGTGAAGTGGGGCAAAGAACAATCCTAACAAAAAAAGAACCGGCCTATGATCTTGAGGTTATCTTGAGATGATTTCGGGGCTTTAGTCCCCCCGCGGCCCGGTCCTTGACCAGGCCTCCACCCCCAGGAAGCAGCCTGTGACAGCTGACTAACACCCAGGTACCTATTTTACTGCTAGATAACAGGGGCATAGGGTGAAAGAAACTGCCCATTGTTCCTCGCCGGCGCCTGGGATCGAACCCAGGACCACAGGATCACAAGTCCAGTGTGCTGTCCACTCGGCCGACCGGGGTCGATAGTGATATTTTTTTAGTAAATCCAGCATGTGAAAATGGAAAGTACAGTAATTATCAAAAGAAGGCACCAAACCGGGAAGGCTATGTAGCACCATCAAATGTGCAGAATAATCAGAGGGCGCTAAATATCACCAAGGATGCCAGTACAAGAACAGAAACGCACAAGGCGAACGATATCAAAAGTATTCGATTCACCAAGAATTCTATCGAGGGACAAATGACCGCGAGGGACAGTCGGAAAGCAAGACACGCTTCGTCCTGGAAGTCAGGACATTCAACAAGCATATGCACGACCATAAGAGACGATGCAATTTGGACAATAAGGAGCAGGGCGGCACTCCGTTAAGTGACCGAGTTAAGCGTGTATGGTCAATAGGCAAACTTGCCAGAGCTGTTTTCCATCACCAGTTACTGTGGTAAGAGGAAGGCTATAAAGGACACACTACCCTAAAGAGTACGTGGTTTGTTACCAGTAACAGAAGACCAACAATCCTGCCAGCAGGTAAGGATGGAGGAATGAATAACTCGGTAAAACTCAGAATAAGGAATACCTTTACGGGAGATGGGACGAGTGGACAGCTTTTCTAGCGGCAGCGTCCGCACGCTCATTTAAAGAGACACCAATATGGCTAGAAACCCAGCAAAACTCAACTGACTTAAATTTACTGGAAATATGTAACAGTCAGTGCTGAATCTCTACGACCTTTGGATGGACCGGATTACAGGACCCGAGAGCCATGAGGGCACTACGAGAGCCAACGACAACTACAAAGGAAGATTGACAACGAGAAAGCAGGAGACGAAGAGCATAGCATAAAGTTCTGCTGTGAAGGTGCTAGTCTCCAGAGGTAGGCGACACGTAAGTGCGGTCAGGAAAAACAATAGTAGCCTACACCGTCCGCAGACTTGGACCCATGGGTGAAGATGGAAACGGAGCGGTAGTGCGAAGAAAAGTGGCCAAGGAAAATGCATTTCATTACTGTAGGAGGGGTAAAAGCTTTAGTAATGCTGGTCAAGGATGTACAAAACGTTGGAAGGGGGACTCTCCACGGGGGCAAAGAAGGAACAGTACGAGGAGAAATATTAGAAATACGAACTGAAAGAGAATCCCGTAAGCGAGATAACTGGACAGAAAGAGGGAGGTGGTGAAGAGGAACAGGAACCACAGGAGGGGTAAAAGTTAAAGCACGCGCAAGATAACGAAGACAGTAGCGATCACGGCGGTCCAGGAGAGATAGGAAGCCAGTGTCAACATACAAGCTGAGGGCGGGAGTCGAATAAAAAGGCACCAGAGCTGAGACACGACCCAGTATGGTGCAAAGCATCAAGACAGTGAAGAGTAGAAGGAGAAGCAGACGAGTAAGCAGGGCAACCATAATCAAGTTTAGACAGGACGAGAGAGGAATGTAAAGTGAGGAAAGTGCATCTATCCACTCCCCAAGATGTATGGGACAATACCTTAAGGAGGTTAAGGGCCTTATAGCATTCAACTCCGAGGTAAGATATATGGGGCGACCAAGACAAACGAGTGTCAAAGATTAACCCCAAAAGTTTAGTGGAATCCGTGTACAGAAGGAGGATGACCATAAAGTGACAAAGAAGGCCAAAGAACGACACGCTTCCGAGTAAAAGTCACTGCACAAGTCTTAGACATAGAGAACCTGAAGCCATGATCGGTGGTCCAAGATGACTCGGCATCAATCGCAAGTTGAAGACGCCGTTGAAGGAGAGGAAAACCATCACCCTGACAGCAAAGAGTCAGTCCTCAGGGACTGAAAACGACTCCCAGACCCGATTAAACAGACTCAGTAAATACTGAAACGTGCACGGAGAGAGAGGGTGAAGCATCTCATATTGAATGCCATTGGAGCCCGCCGCCGTAGAACCGCAGAGGGCCAGGGCAGACTGAAATTCAGAGAGAAAGAGAGAGAAGGGATCGTTATAGGGAAGTCTGAGATGAGTGCAGAAATCTAAAGGACAAGATTCAAGAACAGGTTTATGAAGAAGGAAAGATTGAGGAAAATGAGAACCAGAGCTAACAGAAGAAAAGTGGGAATCCAGTTCGGTTGCGACCTGCAACGGGTCCGTCACAAGAGTACCACGGAGGTGGAGGACCGGCGAGACATTGGGAATGTACTTACCCGCTATCTTGCGGATACGCTTCCAGATCTGCGGCAGAGGAGTTTCGGACGTACTGGTGGAAACATAAGACTTCCAACACTCACGCTTAGCTGTATGAATGGCCCTATGGGCCACCGCACTCACCTTCCGAAACAAAAGAAAAGAATCAGCTGTCTGCCCGCGGCGGTGTCTCTTCCCAGCTGCACGCCTACAGCGGACAGCCCAAGCACAGTCCACATTACACCAGGGAACGCACTTCCGTGGTGAAGTGCGTGGAATAGAGCTGAGGGCAGCGTCAAAGATGGCGACATGAAAAAGGAGAGGCAGAACGAAGAGGTCAAAGAGAGCAGCACGGCCTTGGCAAACTGCCACCTAGGGAAGGAGTGGGGAAGGTGATAAGAAAAAAGGTAACAAGGATGGGGGAAATGGTCGCTGCCATGGAGTTCGTGAAAATGAAAAATGCAGGATACCCGCAGCAAGTTCCTGCCAACACAACCTTGTCCGGCGGTCATAAATGCTGTAGTTGAGGAGAGCAGGCGACTGCTGAGCAGGCCCTTGGGACACTAGAGGAAGGAAAGAACAGGTTTAATCTCAAAGCAGAGGAACATATATAAGCTTTCATTTGTGCATTAAGCGACCACTCACTACCGACCACGGGATGGGTATGGTGTGCATAATAAAGAAAAAAAATTAGCAGTGTACACTAGTGCCAATTAATCAACTTGTTTAACATGGGGAAAATAAAAAGTTATTGTCCAATATAATATGGGCATACCAATGTTATCTTGGTGGATATGCAATTATCCTTCCTAAGTATGCAATTATCCTTCCTAAGTATTCTTGTGAAAATGTGGCGAGTTTAAGTTCGTTGTTACGGCAGGTGCTGTTCAGGGGGTGTTGTGACCAGCTTGGTCCAGTAACCGGGTTCGTTCTGTTAGTGTCTTATAACCTTTTCTTGATCCTACCCCACATCGATGGCAAGTTCTCAAGAACTGGCAATTACTAGTGCAAAGAATAAAAGGGATACAATATAATATATATATATTATATATATAAATATAATATTATATCCAAGTGTTGCTACACATATTTACACCGTCACTTTCACTTAGGACACTCAATAGATCGACAGTGTTCATCAAATCCCGCCAAGTCCACCACGTCCAGGTACACGTCGTCCACACTCAATGGTAATCACCGGCGAGTTCACCTTCCTCAACATGGGCCAGTCCACTTACCGTATCGTCATCATGTCTCAGTACCCAACATCTGCTCTCCAGAAACACACTGACAGAGGGCTTCAGCAACACACTGACAGGGTTCTCAAATAATCACATACAGGGGTAGCTAACACCCTGGCAGAAGTCTCTAGCAACACACTATAGCAGCACTAGTCAACAGACGAACACAACTGTCGCCTGTAACTCTTCTTACCCAAGTCCCGGGTATGTTGGTCTATACAACACTGCATAAATCCAGCAGTTAACACATTGCTACTACCGAAGGCAGCCACTTTGTCCTCTCACAGAACCAAGCCAAGAGTTCTGGACTGCCTCAAGGTGAACTGCCCTCCTCAGCCAAATCGCCTCCTCCTCTGTGAACATAAACGTCATTAACTAGACAGACAGTATACTGGGTGACCTTAGGATAACACCTCTTCCATCGGGAAAACTGAAACTGTAATTGTATTCACAACCTAGATAGCGTTGATATCGTTACGCCACCCACCAGAGGTCATCATCATCGACCTCACCTTCTAAATGAGGTATGACAGGAGCCTTTCACCGACGCCACACCACCGCCAACAGATGGCGTTGTCTGCATCGCCTCTAATACTTGAGAGTTGGAGTGCAGGTCCATAGATGGCGCCGATATCGCCGCTTCACACTCCAGCAACGGTGTTGATACTGTAACAGTGAGTGTTATGGCAGGTGCTGTTCTATGGTTGTTATGGCAGGTGCTGTGATGTGGTTTTCATGATTCGTATGGTCCTGTGCACATAGAACATTTAATTGTAATATTTAAACATTGCTCACTGAAAAGTTTTCACACAACGCGAGCACATTGCAGTACTAATTTATGTAATGTTCATCTTTAAACGCTGTTTATACCGAACTTCATAAAGAAAGTTTTTCCTTCGAATCACATTGTTAATCATATTCTTATAGCCTGAGAGACTCGGTACATAAAAATTCTATGAATTTTAAAGCCTCCAGATTGATCTCGGATTAGCTTCAAGACTGATTATGAGAAATTGTTTATAAACGGTGAAGTGTCACAAATCATATCGCAGGCGTTATCTCCGCGATATACGCAGTTAAAGTTTATAACACTAGAAGATTAGAGTATAAAGGGGCTCAGTATCCTGGGCACGAACCTGAGTTGTGATATATGGCTCCTGACACTGGCCCAGAGCCACAAAACACCGCTATCTGCTGGCGGCAGCCCGCCGAGGGGGCTTATGCACGCTCTTGGTCCACAAGCTGGCGCTCGAGGCGCCGTGGTCTGTTGTTGGTCCATAAGCTGCTGCTCGAGGCGCCGTGGTCTGTTGTTGGTCCACAATCTGGTGCTCGAGGCGCCGTGGTCTGTTGTTGGTCCACATCTGGTGCTCGAGGCACCGTGGTCTGTTGTTGGTCCACAATATGGTGCTCGAGGCACCGTGGTCTGTTGTTGGTCCACAATCTGGCGTTCGAGGCGCCGTGGTCTGTTGTTGGTCCACAATCTGGCGCTCGAGGCGCCGTGGTTTGTTGTTGGTCCACAATCTGGCGCTCGAGGCGCTGTGGTCTGTTGTTGGTCCACAATCTGGCGCTCGAGGCGCTGTGGTCTGTTGTTGGTCCACAATATGGCGCTCGAGGCGCTGTGGTCTGTTGTTGGTCCACAATCTGGCGCTCGAGGCGCTGTGGTCTGTTGTTGGTCCACAATCTGGCGCTCGAGGCGCTGTGGTCTGTTGTTGGTCCACAATCTGGCGTTCGAGGCGCTGTGGTCTGTTGTTGGTCCACAATCTGGCGCTCGAGGCGCTGTGGTCTGTTGTTGGTCCACAATCTGGCGCTCGAGGCGTCGTGGTCTTGTTGGTCCAAGCTGTGTCACGCTGCACGTCAAATTAAAATGCTAACTAGTTAATTATTCCAGAGGAATGAAGGACAAGGCAGCAATAACGGGAAGGTTGATCATTCAACACTCAGAACCGAGTAAATCATCCGTAGCAACTGATGACTCCAGTGTCATTATGTGCTTAAAGAAGATGAAATATTAATGCTATTAAAGTTGGACTAGTGTAATCTGCGTCTAACGAGGTAGTTTATCTCCCCACTCAGCTAATGAAATGATTCATGTTGAGCATCATTCTTATTGCATATCATGGTGTGAAAACCTGCAAATGCCGGCAACATGCTTACTTACCCTTTGTCATGCAACCTCCTCTGTGAGCGCATGTAAACACACTCTACCTCTCCACCCAACTCTCACTCTCGTCCCTGCTCTATCTCTCCTCACCTCTCAGTCCCTGTAAACCTCTCAACCTATCACTACTCCATACTTTCCCTATCTCTTACATCCACCACCAAGATAATGTTAATAAAACAAGATTAAAACCAATGCACTAAAACAGAAGCGATAAATAAGCAGGGAAAAAGGAGAAATCCCTTCCTCCATTTTAAACTTAGACCCAAATATCACAGGAAAAAGGTTATCATGTATAACCAAACTCAATTACGGGCTCACCATAGCCTGTGCTACATGGACACTTCGTCCTGAGTAGCTAAATCTATAACAACAACAACAACAACCCTATCTCTTCACCTATCCATTTCCCTCTTCTCCTTCTCTAATTTTCATACTATTTTTCCGTTTCTGACACGTCTCTCCAGCTTTGTCCACCGCTCAGCTCTCCACATCACAAGCTAGCACCAGCTCACTATCCCTCGTTCCTACCTATCTCCCAACGCCTATGTGACTTCCAAGCCGTTATCAGCCTTGTTCTGCTTACCATGCAAGCACTGCATTCATCGATACCTCAAAACACCAATATTCCTCACACATCTCTCTTTTTCACATTTTTTCTTCCTATCCCAGAACCTCTCTCTCCCTAACAGATCCGTATCTTAGGCAATACTACACCCATCCCCCACCAGCGGGCAGCAACTTTAAGAACAAGATCTCGCTGCATTCAAGATTTAGGGAACAAAATTCAAGACGAGCCTCAAGATGTGTACAAATGCCAACTAAATAAATAAATAAATAAATATGTTTATTCAGGTAAGGTATATACATACAAGTGAGGTTACATTAATGGATCGAATTATAGATAAAGCTAGTACATACAATGCCTAAAGCCACTATTACGCAATGCGTTTCGGGCAGGAAAAACGGGAAATCACAAAGTAAATCACAAAGCTTGTCATATTAACCTCGTACGCTGATCTGAGAATGTTTACAAACCGCTCATTTTGAACTAGCACACACTAATTTGAGAATGGGGTTCACCTGGTCACAATGACGGACATACATAAACAAATCGCTAACGTGTTTAAAACGCGTCTAGTTTCTCGCGGTGTTCTCTATTTATAGTCCAACATAAGATTGCTGTATTATACAAGAGTGAATCTTGGTTAGTCTTGAACATTTAGATGACAAGAGATATACATGTTATATATAAATGACAAGGTATACTTGTATGTGGCTGGGGTTGATGTCGACTTCAAGGCCAATCAATTCTGTCCCAGTGATATTAAGGCCACCAAAATAGCCAACTGACCAACCGGTAACTATGGATTAAAGTAAAATATCAGTGTGTATACACAGAAAATTTATATTTCATGAAGAGCTTATATACATAAGGCATACATGTTCATATACAGAGGACAAGGCATGCATGGTAAAGTATAAGAGCTCATCCTTCCTTCACTCCCATTAACAATAGTAATGTAACGTATATGAATTTGGGAGACACTATTCAGAGTATGCTGGGTTTTGATGTTTATTTATGTAATTTGGTTACAGCAGTCTGATGTTTGAAACTATGCGACGGTTTCGTGATGGGTTGAGACGAGGATGTTTGTGACGTGGTGCTGGCGGCGTCAGGTAGAACGTGGTGCTGGCGGCGTCAGGTAGAACGTGGTGCTGGCGGCGTCAGGTAGAACGTGGTGCTGGCGGCGTCAGGTAGAACGTGGTGCTGGCGGCGTCAGGTAGGACGTGGTGCTGGCGACGTCAGGTAGGACGTGGTGCTGGCGGCGTCAGGTAGGACGTGGTGCTGGCGGCGTCAGGTAGAACGTGGTGCTGGCGACGTCAGGTAGAACGTGGTGCTGGCGACGTCAGGTAGAACGTGGTGCTGGCGACGTCAGGTAGAACGTGGTGCTGGCGGTGTCAGGTAGAACGTGGTGCTGGCGACGTCAGGTAGAACGTGGTTCTGGCGGCGTCAGGTAGAACGTGGTGCTGGCGACGTCAGGTAGAACGTGGTGCTGGCGGTGTCAGGTAGAACGTGGTGCTGGCGGCGTCAGGTAGAACGTGGTGCTGGCGGCGTCAGGTAGAACGTGGTGCTGGCGGTGTCAGGTAGAACGTGGTGCTGGCGACGTCAGGTAGAACGTGGTGCTGGCGACGCCAGGTAGAACGTGGTGCTGGCGGCGTCAGGTAGAACGTGGTGCTGGCGGCGTCAGGTAGAACGTGGTGCTGGCGGCGTCAGGTAGAACGTGGTGCTGGCGGTGTCAGGTAGAACGTGGTGCTGGCGGTGTCAGGTAGAACGTGGTGCTGGCGGTGTCAGGTAGAACGTGGTGCTGGCGACGTCAGGTAGGACGTGGTGCTGGCGACGTCAGGTAGGACGTGGTGCTGGCGGCGTCAGGTAGAACGTGGTGCTGGCGGCGTCAGGTAGAACGTGGTGCTGGCGGTGTCAGGTAGAACGTGGTGCTGGCGGTGTCAGGTAGAACGTGGTGCTGGCGGTGTCAGGTAGAACGTGGTGCTGGCGACGTCAGGTAGGACGTGGTGCTGGCGACGTCAGGTAGAACGTGGTGCTGGCGGTGTCAGGTAGAACGTGGTGCTGGCGGCGTCAGGTAGAACGTGGTGCTGGCGGCGTCAGGTAGAACGTGGTGCTGGCGGCGTCAGGTAGGACGTGGTGCTGGCGACGTCAGGTAGGACGTGGTGCTGGCGGTGTCAGGTAGGACGTGGTGCTGGCGGCGTCAGGTAGGACGTGGTGCTGGCGACGTCAGGTAGGACGTGGTGCTGAAGGTGGCAGGAAGCCGACAGCTTGTGCGAGGGCCAAAGCTCTCCACCGACCAGCTTTAGCGAGGCCAGCTGCGGAGAGCTCGAATAACGCCAGGATTGGCAGTGACTGGTGTAGCGAGACTTGTAGCGCATAGTGCGAGGCTGTCTGCTCTGTAGCGAGGCTTGTAGCATATTGTGCAACTTGCCTGACGAAGTTGTAATGATTGAGGAAGATTTAGCCACCCAAGAGGATCAAGGGCATGAATAGCCTGTAAGTGGTAGATGTTTTGTTTAGTAAATGTATACTGTGTGCTGAGGTCGTATTTAATCGTCAGGCTGCTATCGCAGGGAAGGATACTGCTTGACAGTATTTATGAGTGTCCGGCTGCTGGACACATTTTTTGACGATAAGAGTGGCAGTGGACGAAGTTGTGATTGACTGATGAAGATTAAGCCACCCAAAAGGTGGCACGGGCATGAATAGACCGTAAGGACGAAGTTGTGTCGTCGTTGTTGTTTTAGATTTAGCTACTCAGAACGAAATGTCCATGTAGCACGGGCTATAGTGAGCCCGTAAGAAGATGATGATTGATTGATGAAGATTAAGCCACCCAAAAGGTGGCACGGGCATGAATAGCCCGTAAGTGGTGGCCCTTTTGAGCCATCACCAGTATCAATAGATGATACTGGAGATCTGTGGAGGTGCGACTGTACCCTGCGTGACGGGAGATGTCTCCTGAGTAAGAAGTTGATTGACTGATGATTGATAAAGATTAAGCCACACAAGAGGTGGCACGGGCATGAATAGCCCGTAAGTGGTAAAATTTTTTGTTCAATAATTCTTTTCAGTATTCTGAGGTTGCATTTAATCGTCAAGCTGTTATCGCGGGGGAGGATACTGCTTCACAGTCTTTATGAGGGTGTCCAGCTGCTGGACACCTTTTTTGACCAGAAGAGTGGCTGTGTTGATGGCTTCAGGGTGGCCACTGCAAGATTCAGGGACTCTTAAAGCTCTTCTAAGGTCGTTGGTTGCTTCACATTCCAGAAGATAGTGAAGTAATGGCTTTCTGTGACAGTTTGGCAGAAGATGCACTCTCTCTGTCGGGGTTCACCAATCTCCCAGTTGCATCTGTAACCTAGACGTAGTCTATATAACCTAACTGCTGTGGATTCCTTTTGGGATATTTAACCTTTCTAATTTGGTTGCCTGAAGATACCACGTTGCAGAGGGCGAACCTTCAGCTATTCTCTGGTGTAAATAGGCTTTGTCACAGTAAGAAGTTGATGATTGATTGATGAAGATGAAGCCACCCAAAAGGTGGCACGGGCATGAATAGCCCGTAAGTGGTGGCCCTTTTGAGCCATTAACAGTATCAATAGATGATACTGGAGATCTATGGAGGTGCAACTGCACCCTGCGTGACGGGAGATATCTCCCGTGAGTTATTATTCGATTGATGATTGATGAAGATTAAGCCACCCAAAAGGTGGCACGGGCATGAATAGCCCATAAGTGGTGGCCCTTTTGAGCCATTATCAGTATCAATAGATGATACTGGAGATCTGTGGAGGTGTGACTGCATCCTGCGTGACGGGAGATGTCTCCCTTGGTGTCCAATTGATTGATGAAGATTAAGCCACCCAAAAGGTGGCACGGGCATGAATAGCCCGTAAGTGGTGGCCCTTTTAAGCCATAACCAGTATCAAGAGCTGGTACTGGAGATCTGTGGAGGTGCAACTGCACCCTGCGTGACGGGAGATGTCTCCCGTGGTGCAAAGAAGTGATTGATAAAGATTAAGCCACCCAAGAGGTGGCACGGGCATGAATAGCCCGTAAGTGCAAAGAAGTTGTGTCTTGACTGTTTTATATCTGGGTCCACCTGACCTTGTCTTGAAACCAGTTTGTTGCTTTGTTTGGCAGGCTGATTACCAACTGGTCTGAAGGAAAGCTCGTTGGTTACTTTCGGCTGTCCTAAGTGATTCATGAGGACCTTGGGGGGGGGGGGGGACTTGTTATACAGATGTCATTATAGTTAGTGAATATGATTGCAGGTGTCAATGGCGATTACGGGAATTACTAGGAAGTTTTAAATGCTTGCATTAAACGGAGGCTGCTAGCGCTTACAGCCGTATTAGAGATAATATGGCATCCCCCTTAATTATCCCCGAGCTATTCCACATTCCAAGAATTTATAT
>WNGS01003388.1:14171782-14190660 GCA_020271785.1 Procambarus virginalis | reverse complement strand
CCAAACTGAGCTAGAAGAGTGATTCAAAGTGAATTCAGGAGGTAATCTTTCACACATTTCAAATACTGTACCTGTATGCTACATAGTCTCCCCTGGCTTGGTGACTTTTTGATTGTTACTTTTTTCAATAATAAGTTGATACTGTATTGTTATGAGGAAACCCCCGTAATTTTAAGCAATATTTGGAAAATTGTTTATTGGAGTTAATGTGTGGGCAACCATGTGTGTACAATTGCAGTCTAGAATTCCTGAATACTATTTTTTGTCAATCCTGCAAGTATTGATTGAATACTAGCAATTGGAAAAAAATTACAAAAAAAATTATAATCAGAAATAACAGTTTTCTGAGGATGATGAAGTAAATCAGATCTGTGCAGGTAATCAGAATGTCTGTCCAAAAGATACAGCTCAAAGGAGTACAGTGCAAACAAATGTGCTTCGTACTGGGTAACTTAACAGAATTGTATGGAAAATATAGAGAAACTATTCTGGCATAGTATTTTCATCATTTGCACATACAAAAATTCAAAACCAATGGTTTCTGTAATGAGGAAGGCCTGCCATATTTTTATATGAAGAAAATGTGTATTCAGCCATCAACAAAATAGTGCATGCTGCATTATTGCGTGGATGTGTCTTGTTAAATATAGGTGTTGTTGACTTAATTAATGTCAATATTAGCAGATAAAGATACTGGTTGACAACCGGACCGCGGGGTTGCCAAGCCTCGAAATCACCTCAAGGTAAGGTACTGTAGGATATGCTCAATTTATAATTACTGATCAATCAATTGTGGAAATGCATACAGCAACAACTGTTGATTTCATTGAAATTCTTTCAACTAGATTTGTTTTCTTTTACATCACCTGTTACAAACTCCTCATCTGTAATTTAAACACACTGATCCTTCTCTAGTCCAGAGATCCCTAACTTCGGTAGAAATGTAGTGTAATGTTTAAGGCCAGATAAAATAGAGCATAAGAATATCCCATATTTATTAATTACAACTACAGTACCACTATATACACTACTGATGAGGTCTTCCCATGCAACACTAGCCCACACACTAGCTTTCATCTACGGTGACACCTTCAAGCGCCCCACTAGCCCTCTCGCTAGCATGCTCACACAGAAGTGAAGTTTTCCAGCGTCTCACTAGTCCACTTGCTAGCACATTCCAAAGGGGAAGTCTTCCAGCGTTCCACTTGCATCCTTGTTAGTTTGCTCCAGCAGAGGTGTCCCAAGGTAGACCTGTGTACTGCTTCACTCTCTCTGCTGTCTGCCACCAGTACCTCATCACCTCCCAGAACAGCAGACTAGAAGATGGGCAACATTATTAATAGGAGGGTTAACTGTTTTAATTCTGAACCTGGATCATAGATGGCGCCGCGGTTCGTCACATCACCATATTGTATTGTAAAAATGTGAAGTGCGTGTTCTTGGGAATTTTTCAGAAAACTATCCATTTTCACACAGGATAGCCCTCGGTATTCATTACACAAATGATTACACAATTCTACGACTATTGTAGTAGTGTACTGTATTATAAAAAGAATGGAGAATTGATGCATAATAGTTATCATATTATCAACTTATTAACTTTATTATCAACATTTATATCAATGCAAATTATTACTCTTTGTACTTATTACACCTTTATTTTCATATCCTGAAATATGGCAATGTGGTTATATTTTTTGATCAACAATATTCAAATTATATCTAGTTTAACAATACAGTACAGTACATTTTTCAACAAAATTTCCTGGTTTTACATATAAAAATCACATATTGATAGTACACTCACACAATTTGTTAATTACAGTACCACTGTTTTGGAAAATTATATTTATCAATATATTTAATGTATGTAAATTAGTATACAATAACAATGCTCTCTTTGTTCCAGACAATGAAGATGTCCAAGTTAAAACAAATATTCTCAGACTGCCAACGCACAGTAGCAACTCACCCTAAACTTGTGAAAACCTTGATCCAGACATATTTAAAGGTACATGTGCAGCACTATATATCATGTCCAACAGTAACATTTGATTCCATAAAGTTTTCTTCCAATATTTTATAATCACTGTACAGTACCTACTACTTAGTTTCCTTCCCATCTGTGTGATTATCATGTCTTTCAAACTGCAGACATTTTATCGTCATCACAAGGTAAAAGATAAACTAAATGGTGAACCAACAGAGGAATTTGACAGATGAAGTGACTGATGGCATAGCAAATTGGGACTGCAGGTAATTGCATGTACAGTATTGAGATAGATCTTGAACTTCTGAACAGATAGAAATGTTGTAACTGTAACTTCTGTTTATTGTTGACACAAGTCACAATTCTGTTCATTATGTTTTGGAACATTTTTCCTCCATCTTTTCGGTAGCTCACGAGACTAAAGGAAGTCCTGAAACACATAATTGGTAGAAACGTGAACAGGAGATAAAAGTTCACTTTATATTACAAGAATGTAAACATGCCTCTAACATGTTTCTAATATTACCACCACCAACATGTTTCTAAGATCAAACTACTTCCTTGACCATTCTATTTAGGCCTTCATGAAACTCTTGACACATGAGTACAGTGGGAAGAACTTATCAGGAGATTAACCAAAGTATCGGGACTGATCAGAAATCACTCAAAATGGTGAGCGCTCTGCTTGCATGTATTTTCTTGTAGACTTATAAATTTCCTGATGCAAGTAATGATGTTCTTTTTACAGCTATAGTGATCAATGATTTATATATGTATGACCTTTCTGGGTAATAATTTTTTAATTAATGATATTATTATTATTATAATTATCATAATTACTAATTATTCATCCTTCTACTGGGTCATGAAGGAAGCCGGCTTTGGGTGAAAAGGGGCTATGACGATCTCTGTCTGGAATCCATAATTGAGTTAGAGACAACAGTTATCAGAGTTATGATATGTTCATCAGCTGGCAGATGACAGACAGTTATCAGACAACTTTATCAATCATCTATATTCAGATTGTCATCAGTCAGTGGACAATATCAATCATTCTGTTATTCTTTTGTAATCAGTAGGCTTTTGATGAACATATGGTATAATTAAATATTTTCTGAAAATGTTGATACTCTGCTATATACAATACTTGACGTCATGTATACAGTCAATAAAGAAGCTGATCTTGGATAATTTTGCACTCTCCTTTACTAAAACTGTGAGGAAAGTCATCTTGTACATAATACAATTATTAAATTACTTTACGATTAAAAAGATTACTGTCGAGTTTATTAATTTTTTACAGAGTGATTTCAACAAGTTTGTTTCGGAATTTATAAGTCTCCTGCAGCAATCACTTATTCATGGAGACAAACAGCCTGCAGTTGAAAGAACTCTAAACTTTGTGGCAAAGTTTGCGACTACTAGAAAGGAGGAAAAGGAGACCAGTGATGAACAAGAGGATAAAGAACAGGAACAAGATGAAGAGGAAGAAGAAGCAGACCCATTCCTTGTGAATTTGATTCAGTATCTCCTAAAGGTGAGTAATGTATTGTAATGCCAAATATTCTGGTACTGTATTCTTATTTATTATTTTTGTATTTGTTTGTGCTATACAGTATAGTACTGTACAGTTCACATGACCTAATATAATAAAGCTGTGAGGTGCAGCTGTTTGTCTGCAGGAGTGGAATGGTGCTATTTATCTGACATTACTGTATATAATGTGAATAATATAACAAATGGACAAATTATACAGTGTATTTTTGTTATACAATATGTATAACAGTCACTACAGGTGGCCTGCAGTCTTTGTGGTACTATAATGGAGTACAGTACAGGATTGTGGGTTTGGTGGTGTATCAGAAAGCACTTGTATCAAAGTGAGTGGGGTGAAATTTGCTTTGTGTTAGTTTCAAGTGATTAATGCAAATAATTGGAGCTAATCCTAATAATCTAACTTATTCTGGACAATGTCGGGCTCCCGCACAATCAATTTGTTTGTATTTTTGTCACAATTTGGGTTCAGTTTATGTATCAAACCTAATTATTTCCCCTATTCTGCACTTCTGAGTTTGATATACTCGTATGCAGCATTTTGTCTGTAGAGCTTTTGCAGGCATGTAACCCCAGTGGCAGCGTACTGGTAGAGTAAGGAATTAAATACAGTACATGTGTCTTTGAGGTACAAAAATCAATAAGTTAATAAACAGCAAGATTGTAGCAATGGTTCTAGGATGGTTTAGGCATGTTGAATAAATGGATGATGATAGCCTAATAAAGAGTGAATTGAAGTGAATTTGAAGGTAGGAAGAAGGGAGGAAGGCCAAGGTGGTGGTGAATGGATGTGGCAAGTGTGTGTGTGTGAGGAAATCGAACACAAGAGTGAGCAGTACAAGACATAGGGTGAGACACAGCTGGGTGAAAGAGGTTTATAAGAAGTGAATGTAATTGCATATACTGTACTGTACTGTATACAGTATAGTATGTTTATGAGAGGCCACTCCAGACTGACAACCAGAGAGCAACTCCATAGTCTCTTGAGACTGATGGATGCCTACTACTACTGTATACTGAATGATAGCTCATGAGGAAAATTGTACACTGGGTCTTAGAAAGCAGCGAGGTGATGCTAAACTAGGTACCATTGTACCATATCCATTGAGAAGAATATATATATAGATGAGTGGTTACACACAGAAATCACAATAGCGTGATGCATCAAATGAACAAATCCACAAGGGCCGTGAGGAAGATTCAAACCTACGTCCGAGATCATCCCAGATGCTGCCTTAATCGACTGAGCTACGACATGGTCAGAAGAGTTGAAACCAGAAGTTGTACCTAACTTGGATCCTGCAGCCTCTCCGAGACACAAACCAGGTTTTACACAACTCCCCCATGCACTCGAACTATGTCAATAGGCCGTTCTACCTCTTCGCCCTTACTTCATTACACTATTGACCTATTGACATAGCTAGAGTGCAAGGGGGAGTTGTCTAAAACCCTGGTTTGTGTCTCGGGAGAGGCTGCAGGATCCAAGTAAGTTAGGTACAACTTCTGGTTTCAACGCTTTTGACCATGTCGTAGCTCAGTCGATTAAGGCAGCGTCTGGGATGATCTCGGACGTAGGTTCGAATCCTCGTCACAGCCCTTGTGGATTTGTTCATTTAGATGAGTGGTATTTCAGTGTTTTTATTATCTATAAGATTTTTCACTATTATTTGCCTCCCCACCACTTGAAAGATGGAAATCACTGGGAAGGGAAGACACTTAAGCAATACAGTACCCTACAAATGAATAAGTGCATCTGCTCCAAAATTGTAAACACATGTTCTGAATCCTGTTAATATTCATAAGACAGACATACCTTGTTTAGAACTAACCCTTGCAATACTAATTCATTATGCTGTTGTATAGCAGTCATTGTCTGTTATTGGAAATTTAATAAAAATAGAATGATTAAAGTCCATTTCAATACTGTATTGTGCAGTTGTCATTGATGTTTTAATTTTGTTGTTTTCAGTCATTCTAATGGTACATTTGCTAGATTTTTGTCTGCAGTTGTCCTATGGATTGTGTGTTAGTTATTTCAATTATATAAAAATGACACATATCAGAGACAGAAATGAAGCTTTCAGCTTGTTAATATTGTAATTCAGTTTATTTGCCAGAGTAAATACTATATATTGTTTCTTCATGGAGGTATCTTGGATGTACAGTAGCAGGATTTACAGTATCTTGGATGTACAATAGCAGGATTTACAGTATCTTGGATGTACAGTAGCAGGATTTACAGTATGCGTCATCGAAGTCATTATGCACATACAATACTGTACTGTAGGAGCCCATTTATCTGGAACCTGTTAAACCAGACCTTGGGTTATCTGGCCAAAAAATCGAGTCTGAATTTTTGCCCGCCAAACTTTGCCAGATCTGGACAGAAATCTGGATTAACAGAAATTTGGCCAGATGACCGAGAATGGCACCAGAAACACAAGGACCTTCTGCCAGTGAAGCCTTGGCAGCTGGCAGTCACAACTTTGGCAAGCTTATGTACAGTAATTTTAGTGTTGTGCTGTGTTCGATTAATAAATGATCATGAATATAAAATTCAGAACTATATTACAGCACCTAATATTGTATTACAACAAATAATAATTTTTTACTAAAAAATTGCATGTACCGGATGTACAGTATATTTCCCTATTAAAATATGGGATTTATTTTCACCTATGTATAGTATAAGTATGCAACATGTGTTGACGGTGCTTTGTTGTTTTCCTTGATGCATGCCATAGGCTTATGTTTTTACCTTAATAGATTTCACTGTTATGTAGCAACCAGTCACAGACAATCACAGTCACAGGCACTCACAGGTAGTTGCAAAGTCACAGGCAGCCACAGTCAGTCATTGCCAGGCCAAGCTGTGACTAACTGTGTTTCATTATATTCAATGCTGTGTTAACTATTAATAGTAACCAAGTTTGTTTTAAAGGCTAAATATCAGACATAAATTTGAAAACATGTTCAAGAGGACGCATGCTCTGGAACCTTTAATCTTCTTTTACAAGCTTGCAATATTGTGAGTGATTTGCTACCAACTTTTAACCCTGATAGCAAATACACTGTGTACCTTTAACAAATGTTTGTTCCTTACACTATATATATGAAGATAGAGTACTCTAATATCTAACTTTTATGTCAATCTTCTTACATGCCTTTTTATGCCTTTTTTTACAGAACCACGAAGCTAATAGCCAGGCAGTGCGTTATCGTGTTTGTCAGCTGATAAACAAGATACTTAATTATATGGGTGAAGAAGCTGTCATTGATGATGAATTATATAACAATATCTATGATACCATGCTACATCGTCTACAAGACAAAGTGCCCTTAGTAAGAGTACAAGCTGTGTTAGCTTTGGGGCGTCTACAAGACCCGCGGAACAAAGAGTGCCCGGTTATAAAAGGTAATCACTGAAATTGTACCTGATGGTATATATAACAATAGTAATGGTGGAATGAAATCTGTACTACTTAGTTTAAAATAACCTTCAAAATATTGATAATAAGTAGGTTGCATAATGGAAAACAATCATTTGCAGCAAGAATCGACACAATTGTCTCCTGGGTTGTTCAAGGTACATATGGAGGTTAAAGTTTGTATTCTAGAGGAAGGTTGGAGTTCAGTGTGGTATAAATCAATGGAGTAGTGCAATTTTAATCAAAGATATGCAGGTAATGCAGTTTTGGCAGTAAATGTTGACAATATATCTAGCACAGGTCACCCCTCAACGAATACAAATTTGTCCAGCATGCTAGTGTGCACAGTTGAGTAAAATCAACATCTTATTTACCTAACAAGATGAAAATTTTTCCTGCGAATGAATTAATGGCAGCAAGTTGAGAGTAGCACTCGTGTGTACTGTTGTTTGATCAACCCACCCTCCTGAAATGATAGTAACTATTTGTGAAAAGTGCCAATATATAGTGATGGTCTACCAGTAAACCCCTTTGTTTTAAAAAAAAGTTAGGAAAAGTATTGCTGAAACAGGCTTAAACATTCCTAGGCCTGGTATAGCACATATATTTACTATATTAGGCCTAGGATTGCAAGGAGAGGTTAGGTAAGATTAAATTAGGTCTCATATGTTTGTTGTAGTTTAAAGTTTCTGGCTTGTACAAATTCAATAATACAAAAGTGTAAATTATGAAGTTCTCCACCAGCTGCTTCTATCAATGTACCATAAAATAAAATCATAAATCTATGAGTATATCTTTGGGACAGTATGTTGAATCAAACTCATTTTCTGGGTCATCTCAGAGTCATTTGCATGTAAAATTGGATTTGGGCACCATTGGGGCCTCCAAACTCTCTGTAAGTTTATGTGGACTTCAGATTACTGTTAGTTCATCATGGCCTAGTTTCTAGTGCATGCATCTGGTGTGACTCAGGATGCGAGTTCAATTCCACACACTGCTCCAAACATTTTCTCATATTAATCACATGATTGTGATTTCTTTGTGTATTATTATTCACATTTATTTTCCCCTTGATTTTACTTCAATTCCTATTTAATTAATCCTCCTCCTCCTGTCTTGTATGGAACGGACCAGCAATTGGTGCTGAGATTCGAGTGATGTCAAGGAGCCAGCAAAATGTATACATTGGCAAACAATTACTTCCTTAATATCACTGCTTCGATGATGAATGTAGCTAACTAATCTTCTTGTATTCTTGTGATTTTTTTTTTCAGCTTACCGGTATCATATGTGTATGGACCCTAACCCTGATGTTCGTCGTGCTGTGTTAACAAACATAGCAATCACTTTTCAAACTCTGCCAGATATTTTGGAACGTACTCGTGATGTTAGAGATCTTGTGCGCCGTCAGGTAGGCATTGTACTGTTGAGGAAATGTCATTACTTTCAAGCCCCATGCAGTTGAGGCTGAAACTCGATCAACAACAATGATCCATTTTTTATTTATGTAGATAAATTAATGGATCAACACAGTTTTAAAATTATTACCAGGAAATGATACCTATAGTAATATGAAAGATAATATTTTCTCAAGATTTCTACTTTAAAACATTTACATTTAAAACCTAGAGACAAACTATTTGGACAGGTTTCTATTTTGTCCTTTGAAATCTATATTGAATTTTTAATTAATTATTATTGTGATGTATTTTGAGTGCTATAGTATTTGCCTCTGTTTTCTTGAATATCTTGGATAGTTTCTCTTGTATTCCTATACATGTATTTGGTATATTTGCTCTCACTTGTATGACTTTTCCAATCCTACTTCTGGACTCCATGACCTGTATATTTGACTCTCAGTTGTCTTGCTTATATATACTTTCATGTTATCCAGTTCCAAAATACAGAATCGAAGAGCTGTCTGTCCCATCAAATTGGCATTTCATTCATGTTAATTAAGTAAATTAAACTTTTCTTTATCCATAAGTATTTTGTTCTTATTATAACCCAAAAATGGTCTCATTGTGTTAGCTGGCTTATTATGCTTTTTGCTGCTTGGTTTGACCTACTTTATGGCAATTACATTAAAAGTACATCACTGGGTTGTGTGTCGGTGATGGATTGCTGAAATTTGATAAAATTGGGAGACTGACCACCGATAGTTTAAGATCTTGGCTTCAAATGGCAAGATAAGTAGAATGGATAGTGGCAAGTCATATAGAGTTAGAGTTGATGTACAGTATATTGTTAAACATAGTATCTTGCAGGAACTTCCAGTAACAGGAAGTTGTTGGGGTCATCTCGTTTAAGCTTAGACTACCTGTTGGAGATTTCGAGGATCACTGTCTCTGTAGCCTCTCTCTGAGCTGGCCTCCTGCTTCCGGATTTGATCAACCAGGCTGTAACACTTAGTGGGCCAGCTAGAGGCTTAGGGTCTGCGCAGGAATATCCCTGAAAAAAAAAAAAAAAGGCTGTTTGATACAGCTGCTCCCAGCCAGGTGTATGAGTTAGTCTGCTTGATCAGATATCCTTTGAAGGTGCTTGTTGAGTTCTCTTTTGAACACTGCAAGAGGGCTGGTTTTGTAGATGGAATTTAATACATAATTGAAGGAATGTAATGAATAATTGTTTTAATTTTGTATGCTTCCAAAAATTCATTGTATTATCAGTTCTTATATTTCAATATCATTATTGAATTACAACCTTATGTCAAGCATTCATTGTTTAGTGAAGTATGATTCTAAATACTCCAGCCAGTATTGTAGCTCCATGATATAAATTAACTGACTGTGAGGCACTGTCTCCAAGACCTTCTGGCAGCCTAGGGATGTGTAGTCTGCCAATCTTTCTTTTACTGCCTAGTCTTCATCCTGTCGTAAAATTATGTTGGTTCACGAGGTAAGATTTGTCTCGTCTGAACCCATGTTGGTGATGGTTTGTGCTGTCCAAACAGTGCTCATCATTTTTATCATGTTTTGTGAAAAAAAATTACCTTCCCCACCTTCATGCAGTGGAGAGGTATTTGCCTTTAAAAGTTACAAGATTTTGTAGAAAGAGGGAGGTGATGATATTCAAGAGGATGATTGACAGACTGGATATTGTTTTAACCTATGACCCTATTTCAATTCCTGCTGAGGTGACGGTGCTGTTTTAGATTTGCCTGATTTTTTCAAATTATGCTAATTTATAGAGTACAGTATTACCATTTGTTATGGTTATAACCATAAGTCATCATTGGTGTTGTGCAGAGTAACTATTAAAGTATGATATATCTTTACAGGCATACTCGGTACTCTCTCAGAAAGTTCACCTGAGATCCTTAACAATTGCACAACGAGTGAGGCTCATCTCTGAGGGCCTGAAGGACCGCAGTGACATGGTACGGTCCTGTGTAGAAAAAAATCTGATACAGGCATGGTTGCGTATGGTGGATGGTAATGTGCTGGACCTCCTAACGTGTCTTGATGTTGAGGCCTCTGTTACTGAAGCAGAATTGACCCTTAAGACCATTTTTCAGGATGTTCCATATGTTGATCTAATTGACAATTTTGGACTTGCTAAAGAAGAACGTATTGTAAGTCCAAGTGATCTTCGTCCTGAGTCTGCACTGTATTGGCGATGCCTAGCTCAGTATCTAAGGTAAGTTTACTGGCCTTTTATATTGCCAATATTTTCTAGTGTACCAGTTGCATATTGTGTACTATTGTAGAATTATTTTCAAATGTTCTGGAATTTTAAGACTAAACTTGAATTATAACATTTTCTAGGGATGAGGGAGCAGAAGAGGCATTAGAGACGGTACTTCCTGAGCTCACACATTTCTGCTCATATGTAAAAGACTATGTGATGACAGAAGTGATGGATACTGGCGATGAACAGGAGATAGCTGTTCACTGCATGGAGAGAGAATTTGCTACCAATCAGCTTGTTGAAATGACTATGCTCTATGATCTTGCTGATGAGGTAATATTGAAAAAATCAAAATGTGTATTGTGCTTAATTAATAGTAAATGATAATGTAATAGGTACATGAAATACTGGTGAAGGTGCAGTGATGTCTTGTGTAGTATTTGTTTTTCCATCACCACAAGGTTGGACGCCGTTCTTTGGATCAGCTGGTACGAACACTTCTGGTATCTGACAAAGTAGGAGAGTCCTTAGTGAAGGGACTAGTGAAAGTCTTTGGAAAGCTTCATCCACCCACTACTAGAATCAACCAGCTAGCTGAAATTATATCCGAGGTGCGAGAACCTGTTTGCAAGTCAGTTGAGCGACCACTGACTGATGAGGAAAAACGGAAAAGGAAGCTACAGGTAGGGATTACCTTGAGGTGGTTACCTTGAGGTGCTTCCGGGCTTAGCGTCCCCGCGGCCCGGTCGTCGACCAGGGGATTATTGGTTAAATTGTCCAATCCTGTAAGTGTTCTGTGGAGGAGTCCTGCTTAAAGCAGGACTCAGTCCAATGAAAGATTGGATGCAGTAGAAAATTACCAATCCAGTTGCATTTAAATGTAATGAAATAGAGTTTTAGCAGTCCAGATCATTTATGTAGACTGGAAATGCAATACTGTTCTAGTAAATGTAGAAACAATGACCAAACTCCTTAAGTTAAAAATATCACCCCACCCCCCTCCACTTTCCCCAATGCACTTCTCTTTTCAAGTGATTTGGTATCAAAATATTTGCAGGTGTATTATATATTTTGAATCAATAAAAAAATTAATTGTGGGAAAATAGTGAAAACTGGTTGCATTAGAAGATGTGATAAGCTGGAATTATTTTGTTAGAGCAGGGATCCACTATAGCTTACAGTATCTATATTTGATGTCTATATCAAAGAAAAGTAGATACAGTATCTATATCTGATATCTATATCAAAGAAAAGGCCACCAGAGAGGTAGAATGAGGCAAAACAGACAACAGCAAGATAAACAAAACAGAAAACGAGACCCCGAAATGATTATTTATTTATAAAGTATTTATATACATATACATTATTATTAAGTACTTTATTTTATCCTGCCATTAGTGTTTTTAAAGGCTTTAATGGATTTACAATAAGAAGTAAGCAAAAAGGAACAACGGTAATGCTATACAATGAAAGTTCATCCATACCAGTGTTTCAGAACCAATCATACTGTAGTTGGAAGTATTAAGTTAGAAGCCTGATAAAGTCTGGCAATAGAATTATTTACTTATTAGATGTATACTGTCCATACTTTCCCTGAGTTTGGATAGCTAAAGAAGGCAGAATATTTTATTTACATATAACAAACTCCAATCTTAGCTGTGATTTAACATTCCTTAAAATAATTTCCCAGTAAATTTTCTCCTTTGCCAATATGTTACTTGATGCAGAGGTCTTCAACCCTAGGCTGCCCGTGTGAAGGTGAAGATCAATCAACTGCGGGAGGAAGTAGAAGAATGTGTGCGGAGCCTGGACTTGTTAAGAGCTCACATGTTGAAAGATGAACTTCAAGTACTTGAAGCAGATGCTTCTCTGGTTGATATGGATACCACAACTTCTGAAGAAGTATGTTAATGTAAACTTTGTGAATGTGCTTAATAAATTTGTTTGTAAGCTATATTATTTTGTTATGTAGTCTCATAATAAGTACAGATGGCAAAATTTTATTTTTATGCACAGGGCACTAGGGTTTTCAGTCCAATAAATTTTTGTGGTTTGTTGCAGATTCAAGAAGAACGCAAGGATCCTGCCACCCTTAGTAAATGCTTGATGATTGTTTGTCACATGATTGAAAATCCTGATGTAACTGTGATGACACCTACTCTTCACTCTCTTCATGAAAATCTTATTCTGCTTTGCTTACGGTCAGAGGATCCAGCTGTGAGAAACCAGGGTGTGAAGGCACTTGGCCTTCTTTGTCTTTTGTCAAAAGATCTTGCACATCAACATGTAATTTTATTCATGCAGGTAAGTTTGTGTTTATATACAAGTAACTGGTAGGAACACATTTATGATTTTTCATGTTGCTTGAGAATACTGTACCTTGTGATTTTAATTTAAAACAAAAAGCTTCTGTTTGAGGCACAAAACTGGATGGCTGTCCTGTTGAGATTAATCATCGTAGCTCGGTTATAATTATTTTATCTGAATTATGAATCATGTATTTACCTTAAATTTACTTGAGATAACATAAAACCTTTGATTTATGTATGTACAGTATAATGGCAAAAAATGTTGTGTATCTGAACACTATGCTTGTATTAGAAATTGAAAGCCGAACATCAGTTTTTATCTTTCAGATTTCTCAAATTGATGTAGAAGTGATTCAGCTGACTGCTTTAAAGTGTGTCATTGACATACTCCATCTGTATGGACTAGAAGAGTTCACTGATGCAGCGGAAGATATAGTGGATGCTGCAGTAGGGAAGTCACCAAGACCAAAAGATAAGGAGGAGGAAGAATATGAAGGAGAAGGTGGTGCAATCATATCTGCTCTGTGTAAGGTATGTGTTCTGTTATCCTGCTCATAGTTTAAAATTAATTTATTCATCATCATCCCAGTTCCCCTTTGAATAAAGATAGAAGAGTAATATAGAAAAAATTCTAATGATATTAAAGTTGTTCAAAGTGACATGTTCAATCACATTTGATTTCCACACTGGGAAAGAGGATTGAGAATGAGTACTAACATTGCAAGTTAGACAAAAATTGTCAACCATTTACTCTCTCTCTCCCATCCATAAGAGGCTTCTGGTTCTCGTATCGTGTTCCATTACTAAGGTTCTTGGGCAGTGTTCATACTCAATCCACACACACACACACAATAGTATACTGTCAGTTTCTATGGCCCTTCCTCTCCTTCCCTTAAATTCACCACAATGACATCCATTCATTCAGCATGATTGTACAATGTTTGTGCCAACACCTCAATTTTATGATTCAATGATTATTGCACTGTTTCTTTCCATTATATTTGGCTATTTATCTATCCTTCTTATGTGACAAAGGCTCATCAGATTGTTCTTTATGGTAATATAACATAATAATGCTGCATCAGCAGTTCACATTGGAACATAAAGACTGTAGGTTGGTTCAACTACTGCTTCTTTTAGCCCCTCAAACTTTGTCCCTTCCTACTCCCTCCCATATCAGGAATTATGAATGGTATTTAAAAGTATTGTGTTGTAGTTCTATCTCCTTTGTTATATTTCCATTATTATGGGGAATCTCTTCCCACCATTTGCTGTAGTGTTGGCTTTCATAAAGCAAAGGTCCACATGAGTAATACCTTGATGATCCATGACCAGTAATGGCTCTACAGTGTTCACAAGTAAATATTTAAGATAATTTGTCTTATTAGATGAGTTACTAGTAAACATGTAATGTTTATTATGTCAGTGAATTTTTTATTGAATTTTTACAGTCAAGATACAAATGTTGACAAATATATATAAATCATGATACAGTATTCATATATTTTTAAAGAGGACAACAACATTATTTCAGTTAAGCAGAGAAGCTTTGGCAATGCTTTATCGATAGAAACTTTTCACAGCATATAAAAATACTCTTCCAATTGCGCTTAAAGTTCATGTCAATTGCAGTTAAAAATCCCTTTCAATTAACTTTGTTACATATTTTCTCAGTCTGTAAATTCCATGTACACATTAAAATCTTTCTCGTGTATGTTCTCTCCTAGTTGTCTAACTGCAGATACAGTAAGATGCAATTTTCCCCACAGAACCCACTTTGTTCCTCACTCGCCTATTTTTCAGTACGGTAATCTCCTGTACTCTTGCAGTCACTATCCTACCATGCATTGTACTCACTAAACTTGGTAAACTAATGCCTCTATTATTTTTTATACTTACTGTATTCTTTAGTTTTATGCATTTGTATATGATACTGCTGTGATAGGGTGGATTTTCAAGCCCAAACTTAGTTATGAACATGGATTGACTCCTGTATGCAAATGCTTGCAGTGTATTTGTTGTTCATAATCTGATTATATCTGTGTTGGATGTTAACGGGATCTCCTTGTCCTGCTGGTTCAAGATATCATAATCATTGTGTTCTGTCTCATCTGATGGAGTGGCAGCTTATGAGATCAGATTGTTACCTGGGAATGTAGTGGAGAAATGAGAGTGAAAGGAGGTGTAGGGAGGATGAGTGTAGTGCCTTGGAAGAAGAGAACAGTTGGTCCCCTCATATTCCTTACCCTCTCCCCCCCCCCCCTCCCTATTCTACAAGACACCTGGCAGAGCCAGAGACCATAGTGAGGCTTATGAGCATGTTTTGGTGGGAAAGAGAGAACAGGTGTGTTAGCCAATGAGGGACTGGCTGGGGTAGGCTTATGTTCTAATATGTTGAGGGCTAGAAGTTAATCTGAGGGCATAATGCTGGCTGGCTCCAACGATCTTCATTCAAGCTGGCGACGATGAGGGTGCCAGTTGTGTCTGTAATTACCTGACAGAATCGACTGCTTTTCTCGAGCCCAGCATACTTAAGCTGCCCAGGATTTCCTCGGTCAAGATCAGCTGAATCACCAGCATACTATTTGAAGTGATTTGGACAAGAAATTAGCAAAAATGGGCCAAGAGATGCTTGCTCCACCATTTGTAGCGACAGTGTCACACGTGGTTGGGTGACGAGACAGTGTTGTGAAGTCACTAGAATGGAGTAAAGAGGTGTGGGCAACAGGCACTTGCTCTACTGTTTTGCAGAGACAGTGTGGACTTCTGTGGACAAGAGAAGCTTGGTCCTCTGGTGTGAGGTAGGGAGGGAAGGGGGAGAATTTTAAGCACAGAGAATAGGGCGAGTGTTCTATGTCTGCAACTCTGCACAACTGGTTGGAGTTTGAGCTGCCACACATCAAGTAATGTGAGTCTTCCCACACTGTGTGCAGCCAAGGAACTATGCGAGACTTTATTACTACATACCGTGGCACCCTCGTCTTTTGCCACAAGTGGGATGGCTTGTGTGTTGAGAATGTGCTTGTGCAAGGAAAATAATTGAGATTAATGATCCTAATAGTATTCCATTCCTGAGGACCAGATTTGCCTCTTGTTTTCCCATTATTAATTATGGTGACAGTTAAGGCAGTATTTGCAAGAGTTGTCACAGGGATCTTGTTGGATCTCTCTCATACCAGCTTCGTTTGAAAGTTTCCTGCTAAGTGGTTGCTTAGACCTTGCCGTGAAACTTTTGTTTTCTAAATAAAGATTTCCCATTGTTGTATTAACTATTAAGTTAATAAACATCAAATAGAAATAAGTCTTTCTATTAGACCTCTCTCTAAATCACAGTTCTTAATGATCTACCTTGCTAGCACACATTTGATGGAAACCTCTACAATTCTACCTGCCCTATATAGCCTCCTCTCTACCACTATCTTGGGAACAAATATCAGAGAGGAGGCTATCCACAGTTAAGCTTCTAACTCAATAATTTGAGACCTAGAATCACTGGCTGCTGCTCAAGGCATATTTATCTTCCTAAATAGCCTCTGCTAGCTATATGCCTTATGCAAATTAGGTGACATTATGCATGAGGTGGTGGTCTAAAAAAAGTAGAATATCACAACCACAATCCAGTGCTTTCTGGCAACCTTCCACACCCACTTCATTCTTTTTTCTCCACTACAGTTTGTTCTGCATGTACTATGTCAGTTCTTGCTGTTTTTCCACATTCAAGTTTCACTTGTGTACTCTTCTCCCATGGACATATTAGGCAACATTTGAACTTGCACTCATCTCACACCATCAAATTCAATGATTGTCCATTGCTTTCTACTAGTTAAAACATCTTTCATTTAGATGTCTCTTAAAACTGAATTTTATCTACCTGCCTCCTCATTTGCTGTTATTTTCTCTTATGTATTCTTCGTACATATATTAAATGTTTTCTTCTCTCAGATGATGGACAATGACAGTGTTGATGTGCGAACCCTTGCAGCAGAGGGGGTCTGCAAACTGTTACTATCTTGTCGTATTACCTCTTCTAAGTTGCTGTCGCATCTCATCCTTATGTGGTACAATCCAGCTACAGGTAAGGGTGACAAAGTAACTCCTTTGTACTGTTTTGCAGGTTTTATTTCTAGATCTATTTAGTTTGAATATATTCTTTAGATTGCATGCCAAAAATCTAAATTGCAGTGATACTCTTTAGTAACATTTTGTACGAGTAGTGTATTCTATTTCTCTGAGGAATATCTTTACCCTTTACTACCATTAGCAGCTATGTTTGCCTCACTGCAATATGCAAGTTGTGCTAAATGCATAAAAAAATAAAGCTTTCAGGATCCTGAAACTTTCATCCAGAGATTGCACCTTCAGAAAATGAGTTTGGGGTTAGGTAGCCACAGCTGTTTGATGATAGATTGAAGTGTCACCTGATGTGATAGATCTAAAGTGGTCTGGAATAATAGTTCCTGTTCAGTATTAGGTCACCATTGAGTTCTGTAATGATTATGGGTAAATATGGAAAGAATATTGTTTTTCTTATAAAATTATGCATTTTCATGCAAAAGAAATTAAAAGAAAATATATATATATAAATCTTCTGGCTCTGAGAGTTGTAGAAGGTAGGCTGGTGTGGTGAGGTCAGCATGTGTTTCGATGCCAGACACAGTTTACCGACACTTGGAGAGGAGAGGACTCACATATTTACCTTGGATGTTTTTGTGTTTTTTGCTTTTTATTAATTGTGACAATTTAGTGTTAAATTAACTATTTATGTACATGTACTTGAAAAAACAGTGATTAAGTACTGTATATAAGCTTACAATGCAATTTGTACACCTGTTGCACACAAACCTGTTCCTGGCACAGCCTTAAAAGAAGTGTCAAGCAACCCACTCATTGTCTACAATTCTATCTGGGTTCCTGCTAACATGTAGTCCAGGCATGAATTCACTGGCAGTAAAGTCATGTGAAGATAACCTCAGGATCCTAATGCTGTACACAAATGATAACCTCATTTACAGAGTAAGTAATTATAAAACTAACACATCCATATAATCTATTCTAAATGTATTAATATCACTTATAAAAATGGGCAATACTAATGAAGTCACATGACAATATTTGCAGCAGTCTAGGAAATCAGTTCATGAAGATTATAGCACTTTGAGGGTTAAATGAAATGTGTTGTTGAATACTGTATAATTGTTATTCTGGTGCCCATTGGAAAACTTTGTTGATATCTGAGTCTTTTCCTTCAATATATATATTTTACCATTGCAAGTTTCATGTTGATATTGGTATCTGTCATGGATGACAAGGATTTCTGATTTGTGTTCTGTAATATAAAGGTAAAAAAACCATATGGGTAAGAAAAAATAATGGTAATTGGACAGTGCTTTATGGTAACGGTTCACACTACTGTATGTGAATTGAACAGATATATGCAATGCTAGATTAACAGAGTGGGTGCAGTTATTATGAATAGGTTCTTTAATGGTAGGGTGTGGAGTGAGGAGAGGTGACAATGAAAAGTTAGTACATAGATAAATAGCATACTTTTAGTCAGTTTTCTCTGATACTTCTCTCATACTCAGCTTTCTGTCGAACATAACAGAAAGAGTAACAGTCAACCACATAAAATCGAGTCCAAGCGCAGTTAAAAGCTGTGTACCTCAGGGTACAGTCCTTGCACCACTGCTTTTCCTTATTCTATACCAGATATAGGCACAGCTTCGTATATCCTTTGCAGATGACACAAAAATCAGCATGAAAATTACTTCGCTGAAGACATTGAAAAACTTCAAGCAGATATTGATAAAGTTTTCGCTGGGCAACAGAAAATAACATGTGTTTAACAGTGATAAATTCCAGGTACTGTACTCAGGTATGGTAACAATGAGGACCTTAAACATAATACAGGGTACAAAACACAATCAAATGTGCTCATAGTAGGAAAACAGCATGTCAAGGATTTGG
>WNGS01003388.1:14117317-14171757 GCA_020271785.1 Procambarus virginalis | reverse complement strand
GACTAATGGTGATATATATAATAACAAATTGTATAGTCAATCACCAAAATCCAACAATACACTGAAACTCCACGGAAGAATTGATGAGAGTATCACTGAGCGCGGAGACAATGGTTTAAACTGAGGGGCAACGACGGGCGGAAGGGAGGGGCCGACGTCGCCCAGCCACCACGCGGCCACCAGCGCTAGGGTCAGCCTGTACGCGATATCAACAAATCGTCGTTCCCGAGGTAACCCTCGCATTCGAGACACATTTTCGAGGACAATCCTGGAAATCGTATTCCGGAAAACTCGTAGTGACAGGTGGACACTCGTATATCCGATGGTACCACTGTACTAACTTTTCATTGTCACCTCTCCTCACTCCACACCCTACCATTAAAGAACCTATTCATAATAACTGACCCACTCTGTTAATCTAGCATTGCATATATTGTTCAATTCACATACAGTAGTGTGAACCGTTACCATAAAGCACTGTCAATTACCATTATTTTTTCTTACCCATATGGTTTTTTTACCTTTATATTACAGAACACAAATCAGAAATCCTTGTCATCCATGACAGATACCAATATCAACATGAAACTTGCAATGGTAAAATATATATATTGAAGGAAAGACTCAGATATCAACAAGTTTTCCAATGGGCACCAGAATAACAATTATACAGTATTCAACAACACATTTCATTTAACCCTCAAAGTGCTATAATCTTCATGAACTGATTTCCTAGACTGCTGCAAATATTGTCATGTGACTTCATTAGTATTGCCCATTTTTATAAGTGATATTAATACATTTAGAATAGATTATATGGATGTGTAGTTTTATAATTACTTACTCTGTAAATGAGTTATCATTTGTGTAAGCATTAGGATCCTGAGGTTATCTTCACATGACTTTACTGCCAGTGAATTCATGCCTGGACTACATGTTAGCAGGAACCCAGATAGAATTGTAGACAATGAGTGGGTGCTTGACACTTCTTTTAGAGGCTGTGCCAGGAACAGGTTTGTGTGCAACAGGTGTACAAATTGCATTGTAAGCTTTTAAGTACTTAATCACGTTTTTTCAAGTACATGTACATAAATAGTTAATTTAAACCTAAATTGTCACAATTATAAAAAAGCAAAAAACACAAAAACATCCAAGGTAAATTATGGAGGTCTCTCCTCTCCAAGTGTCGGTAAACTGTGTCTGCATCGAAACACATGCTGACTCACCACACCAGCCTACCTTCTACAACTCTCAGAGCCAGAAGATTTATATATATATATTTTCTTTTAATTTCTTTGCATGAAAATGCATAATTTTATAAGAAAAACAATATTCTTTCCATATTTACCCATAATCATTACAGAACTCAATGGTGACCTAATACTGAACAGGAACTATTATTCCAGACCACTTTAATCTATCACATCAGGTGACACTTCAATCTATCATCAAAACAGCTTTGGCTACCTAACCCCAAACATTTTCTGAAGGTGCAATCTTGGATGAAGTTTCAGGATCCTGAAAGCTTTATTTTTTTATGCATTTAGCACAATTTGCATATTGCAGTGAGGCAAACATAGCTGCTAATGGTAGTAAAGGGTAAAGATATTCTCAGAGAAATAGAATACACTACTCGTACAAAATGTTACTAAAGAGTATCACTGCAATTTAGATTTTTGGCATGCAATCTAAAGAATATATTCAAACTAAATAGATCTAGAAATAAAACCTGCAAAACAGTACAAAGAGTACTTTGTCACCCTTACCTGTAGCTGGATTGTACCACATAAGGATGAGATGCGACAGCCAACTTAGATAGGGTATACGACAAGATAGTAACAGTTTGCAGACCCCCTCTGCTGCAAGGGTTCGCACATCAACACTGTCATTGTCCATCATCTGAGAGAAGAAAACATTTAATATATGTACGAGAATACATAGAGAAAATAACAGCAAATGAGGAGGCAGGTAGATAAAATTCAGTTTTAGAGACATCTAAATGAAAGATGTTTTAACTTAGTAGGAAAGCAAATGGAACATCATTGAATTTGATGGTGTGAGATGAGTGCAAGTTCAAATGTTGCTAATATGTCCATGGGAGAAGAGTACACAAGTGAAACTTGAGTGTGGAAAAAACAGCAAGAACTGACATAGTCATGCAGAACAAACTGTAGTGGAGAAAAAGAATGAAGTGGGTGTGGAAGGTTGCCAGAAAGCACTGGATTGTGGTTGTGATATTCTACTTTTTTTAGACCACCACCTCATGCATAATGTCACCTAATTTGCATAAGGCAATAGCTAGCAGAGGTATTAGGAAGATAATATGCCTTGAGCAGCAGCCAGTGATTCTAGGTCTCAAATTGTGAGTTAGAAGCTTAACTGTGGTAGCCTCCTCTCTGAATTGTTCCCAAGGAAGTGGTAGAGAGGAGGCTATATAGGGCAGGAGAATGTAGAGGTTTCATCAAATGTGTGCTAGCAAGGTAGATCATTAAGAACTGTGATTTAGAGAAGGTCTAAAGAAAGAACTTATTCTATTGATGTTTATTAACTTAATAGTTATAAACAAAGGGAAATCTTTATTTAGAAAACAAAAGTTTCACGGCAAGGTCTAGCAACCACTTAGCAGGAAACTTCAACGAAGCTTGTATGAGAGAGATCCACAAGTCCCTGTGACAACTCTTGCAAATACTGCCTTAACTGTCACCATAATTAATAATGGGAAAACAAGAGGCAAATCTGGTCTCAGGAATGGAATACTATTAGGATCATTAATCTCAATTATTTTCCTTGCCAAGCACATTCTCAACACACAAGCCATCCCACTTGTGGCAAAAGACGAGGGTGCCACGGTATGTAGTAATAAAGTCTCGCATAGTTCCTTGGCTGCACACAGTGTGGAGACTCACATTACTTGATGTGTGGCAGCTCAAACTCCAACCAGTTGTGCAGAGTTGCAGACATGAACACTCGCTATTCTCTGTGCTTAAAATTCTCCCCCTTCCCTCCTACCTCACACCAGAGGACCAAGCTTCTCTTGTCCACAGAGTCCACACTGTCTCTGCAAAACAGTAGAGCAAGTGCTGTTGCCCACACCTCTTTACTCCATTCTAGTGACTTCACAACACTGTCTCGTCACCCAACCACGTGTGACACTGTCGCTACAAATGGTGGAGCAAGCATCTCTTGCCCCATTTTGCTAATTTCTTGTCCAAATCACTTCAAATAGTATGCTGGTGATTCAGCTGATCTTGACCGAGGAAATCCTGGCAGCTTAAGTATGCTGGGTCGAGAAAAGCAGTCGATTCTGTAGGTAATTACAGACACAACTGCACCCTCATCGTCGCCAGCTTGAATGGAGATCGTGAGCAGCCGCATTATGCCCTCAGATTAACTTCTAGCCCTCAACATATTAGAACATAAGCCTACCCCAGCCAGTCCCTCATTGGCTAACACACCTTTCTCTCTTTACAAAACATGCTCATAAGCTCACTATGGTCTCTGGTCTGCCAGGTGTCTTATGAATAGGGAGGGGGGGGGGGGGGAGAGGGTAAGGAATATGAGGGGACCAACTGTTCTCTTCTTCCAAGGCACTACACTCATCCTCCCTACACCTCCTTTCACTCTCATTTCTCCACTACATTCCCAGGTAACAATGATCTCATCAGCTGCCACTCCATCAGATGAGACAGAACACAATGATTATGATATCTTGAACCAGCAGGACAAGGAGATCCCGTTAACATCCAACACAGATATAATCAGATTATGAACAACAAATACACTGCAAGCATTTGCATACAGGAGTCCATCCTGTTCATAACTAAGTTTGGGCTTGAAAATCCACCCTATCACAGCAGTATCATATACAAATGCATAAAACTAAAGAATACAGTAAGTATAAAAAATAATAGAGGCATTAGTATACCAAGTTAGTGAGTAATGCATGGTAGTAGTGACTGCAAGTACAGGAGATACCGTACTGAAAAATAGGCGAGGAGGAACAAGTGGGTTTCTTGTGGGGGAAATTGCATCTTACTGTATCTGCAGTTAGACAACTAGGAGAGAACATACACGAGAAAGATTTATGTGTACATGGAATTTACAGACTGAGAAAATATGTAACAAAGTTAATTGAAAGGGATTTTTAACTGCAATTGACATGAACTTTAACCCTTAAAGTGCTCGAATCACTCAATATGAAGTGCTAGGCGTTTGACCAGTCGACTGCTCTTCACTTCATAGGAAGTGTTGGAGCACTACGCACGATTAAAACGGCCCGCGGATAACGGGGTCACACACCTTCATAGGGCTCTCTGTAAACAGACGCCAATTTAAAAAAAAACGTGGGCCAAACTCCACGGGTGTTAGGGGCACTCCAGTATCGCATAAGCTACCCATACCTGACGCACGCAGCATGAGCTCACAGCACTGCTGTTCAGACTTGTGACCCGCCTCGCCTAAAAATCCATAATATATTGTTCATGCTTATAGTAGCATGATATATTACAGAGAGACCCCTAGACCTGTGATAAAAGTGACAGGTGTTCTGATAATAGCAGGATTTCGATGATTATTTGGAGCGTCTGTGCGACCATGAGAGGGAGGAGTAATGCTGTGGGAGGATGGCCGGGTTGGATGTATCATTCACTTTAGTGCCCCATGTTGTTCTCCCTGGCATCCTGGTTGTGTTTGGCCATTTTTGGTGTTGAGTCACTTTTGAATCTCTTTTTCTTTTGTTTCCCCTATCCCTCTCCTGTGACATTTTGTATTCTAGGAATTATTTATTAGTGTTTCCCCCTACACATCGCTTCTTAGGTGACGCCCGGTCGGTTTTTGTAGTTGGATCACTTATTATATCCTCACACAATGTTTCTCATTCATTTCCTCCCCCTGTCTTTTTCCTTTCAAATGCTTTGTTATTTCTCCCTTGTCCCCTGTCTATAGATCCTCTCGACGCATTCGGTGTACTAAACCCTGACATTCCTGTTTATTCTCTAGTTACCTTTCCCCGCACCGTCTTCCTTTCTCTAAAACACGCCTTATATTCTTGAGTCCCCCCACTTACCCCTCTTCTCGTTTTCTCTTTGTGACCCGCCCCCCCTCTCCGCCAACTTGTCCCCTTGGTCTGAGTTTTTTGTGTCTGTCTTTTCCTTACCCCCTTTTCCCTCTGTCAGTGTTCTTTTGTATTGTTGCCCAGGTGATGCAGTCATCCGTGAGCCCCCTCTCCTTAGCTCCGTCATCCCCAGCTGTTTTGTCCCAGTCTTTCCACCCTACCCTGGTGGTCGGCCTTGTGTTTTGCCCCCCCCTGTTGTATTGTGCTACCCCATTCAGTACCCTTTACTGTCTGCAGTTTTCTTTTCTGTGTTCACTCCCTTGTTCATTTTTCAATCTTATTCCCGGGATTCGTCTTCTTTTTTATCGACATTGAATCTTTTGCTCTTTTTCTCACTGTTTTTTTGTGAATAATCATTATTTATCAGTTTTTATCGCTGTACCCTTTGTTTTCTTTTTCCCATGTTCTTCACTTAATTTTCCTCGCTCCCGTTTTTTTTTTTTGTTTTCCACCCTTAACTTTAGTTTGTCCTTACTTCCTCTTTTCCTTTATTCCTTTTTATGTACTAACCACATTTTGTTTTTTCCCAAGAAAGCAGTGGTAAGGATAAAGGCCAGAAATCCCATGTGAGGATGACAATAGAGGAGAAACAAGAGATAATTCGGAAGCATGAGAACGGTACACGTTGTATGAACTTTGTAGGCAGTACAACAAAGCCACATCAACAATATGCACTATACTTAAGAAGAAAATGAGATTATGAGTGCTAAAGTGGCAAAAGGAGTAAGAACAATAACGAAACAAAGACCACAAATACTTGAAGAAGTGGAAAAGTTGTTATTAATTTGGATACACGACAAGGAGTTAAGGGGAGATAGTGTTTCGGAGGCCATTATTTGTGAGAAAGCCAGGGTATTGCACGAAGACCTTCTAAGAAAACCCCTGGAACGAGTGATGCAGAGACGAAAGAGTTTAAGGCAAGCAGGGGCTGGTTTGAAAAATTAGGAGGAGGAGTGGTATCCATAGTGTTACAAGGCATGGGGAGGCAGCCAGCGCAGACAAACCAGCCGCTGGCGATTTATTGAGGATTTAAAGAGTTTGCAGAGGCTGAGGGATACCTACCGCAACAAGTGTTTAATTGTGACGAAACAGGACTGTTTTGGAAAAGAATGCCTAAGAGGACATACATTACCAAGGAGGAAAAATCCTTGCCCGGACACAAGCCTATGAAAGATAGGTTTACGCTTATGTTGTGTTCAAATGCGAGTGGCGATTTGAAAATTAAACCCTTACTAGTGTATCATTCTGAAAATCCAAGGGTTTTCAAACAGTATAAAGTGCAGAAAACCCATTTGTGTGTGATGTGGAGGTCTAATAAAAAAGCATGGGTGACTAGGCTTATTTTTTCGGAGTGGGTGAATGAAGTGCTGTGCCCTACCATAGAAAAATATCTGCAGGAGAAACATTTGCCACTCAAAGCCGTGCTTCTCCTCGACAATGCTCCTGCTCATCCTCGAGGCTTGCAAGATGATGTGTTGCCCCGATACAATAAATTCCTCACAGTTAAATTCCTTCCTCCTAACACCACTTCTTTATTCAGCCTATGGACCAGAAAATCATAGCGAATTTTAAGAAACTTTATGAAAGGGCACTTTTCCGAAAATGTTTTGAAGTGACTGAAGCCACAAACCTCACCCTCAAGAGTTCTGGAAAGACCATTTTAACATTTGTAGTGCTTTAAAACTCGTTGACAAAGCCTGGCAAGAACTGACTCAAAGAACCCTGATCTCTGGCTGGAGAAAATTGTGGCCTGAATGTGTGAGAGAATTAGACTTTGAGGGGTTTGAGCCTATAAATGATGCGCCTATTGTTGAGGAAATTGTTACTCTAGGCCAGCAAATGGGCTTGGAATTGGATAGTGATGATGTGGAGGAGTTGGTGGAAGAACACAACGAAGAACTGACCACCGAAGAACTCCAAGCCCTTCAACAGGAACAGCAAGACAACGCAGATGAAGATTCTTCAGTGGAGGAGGAGGAGGCAGCAGCGGATGTCCCTTCTGCAGTATTGAAGAAGGTGTGTCAGATGTGGGAAGAGATTCAAACAATTGTTGAAAAAGACTCACCAGAGAAAGCTGTAGTAGGCCGTTGCCTTAATTTTCAATGACAATGTGTGCCTTACTACAGAGAGAGCTTGCGAAGAAGGGAAAAGCAAGCTTCCATGGACAGATATCTGGTGAGAAAATCGAGCAGTGAGCCTCAGCCAGGACCTAGTGGCACTCAGATAAAAGTCCCAGGGAGTGCACACCTGAAAGGTCCTCATTGCCTGATGTGATAATGGAAGGGGACTCCCCTTCCAAACAGTAACTCCTCTCCTCCTCCCCCTCTCCTCACCATCTTCCATACGCCTACAGCATTCATCAGCAAGGTAAGTAATAACTTGAACATAGTTTTGTAGGTTTATTTAGATGAATTAGGTATAAAAATTTAGTTTGATATGGGGTTTCTGGGGTAGTCAGGAACGGATTAATTCATTTCCCATTATTTCTTATGGGGAAATTCGCTTCAGAATACGAGTTTTCGGAATACGAGGCGTCTCCTGGAACCAATTAAACTCTTAAACTGAGGTACCACTGTACATAGATAAATAGCATACTTTTGGTCAGTTTTCTCTGATACTTCTCTCATACTCAGTTTCTGTCGAAATAACACAAAGAGTAACAGTCAACCATATAAAATCGAGTCCAAGCGCAGTTAAAAGCCTGTACCTCAGGGTACAGTCCTTGCACCACTGCTTTTCCTTATTCTCATACCAGATATAGACAAAAATACAAGGCACAGCTTCGTATCATTCTTTGCAGATGACACAAAAATCAGCATGAAAATTACCTCGCTGAGGACATTGAAAAATTTCAAGCAGATATTAATAAAGTTTTCGCTGGGCAACAGTAAATAACATGATGTTTAACAGTGATAAATTCCAGGTACTGTACTCAGGTATGGTAAAAATGAGGACCTTAAACATAATACAGGGTACAAAACACAATCAATGTGCTCATAGTAGGAAAACAGCATGTCAAGGATTTGGGAATAATGATGTCCGACGACCTAACATTTAGGGAGCATAACCAAGCAAATATTGCGTCAGCCAGAAAAATTATGGGATGGATTACATGAACTTTCAAATCCAGGGATCCCATCACAATGGTTGTACTATACAAATCACTTGTACTGTTTTGTCTTGAACAGTACTCAATTACCCCTTCAGACCAGGAGAGATTGCTCAAATAGAGAGAATACAGAGAACATATATGACATACATAAACGCAATAAAGCAACTAAATTATTGGGATCGTCTCAAAGCTCTCCAAATGTACTCACTAGAAAGAAGATGAGAGAGATATCAAATAATATACACATGGAAGATACTGGAGGGCCAGGTACCAAATCTACACAGTAAAATAATAACATAATGAAGTGAATGATATGAAGGAAAATGCAGAATAGAACCAGTGAAGAGCAGGGGTGCCATAGGCACAATCAGAGAACACTATAAATATCAAAGGTCCACGGTTGTTCAACATCCTCCCAGCGAGCATAAGAAATATTGCTGGAACAACCGTGGACATCTTCAAGAAAAAACTAGATAATTTTCTCCAAGGAGTGACAGACCAACCGGGCTGTGGTGGCTATGTGGGCTTGCGGGCCGCTGCAAAGCCTAGTAGATCAAACTCTCACAAGTCAAGCCTGGCCTCGGGCCGGGCTTGGCGAGTAGAAGAACTTCCAGAACCCCATCAAGCAAATATCAAGCATACTGTGATTATTTGGACGTGTTGAATAATTGGGAAATGTTAAACGGAGTGAAGTTGGTGTTCAAGGGGATGTGAAGGCAGGAGAGGAAAACCATAAAGAAGCTGGTTGTGCTCTGCGACTACATTTGTGAGGAAGTGGGGAGCAAGTGATAATAACATTGGATATGGTAAGGGTCAAGGTTGGGCAGAGGAAGTGTGATAGGAGGTTATTTAATGAATTGTGCAAATTCAGTACATAATCATTAACGAGGAGCACAGTACAGATCTGTGAAGTGGTATGGGGTACTGTTGTTGGTGACTACTAATGTGTGATGTACTGGTCTATCATTGAGTGATATAATGAATAAACAAGTGATTTTTTATTTGTTATTGTCTATAGGCTTCTTTCACTGTCTTTGTTTCCCCCACATGGGGCTATGTACTGTGTGTATGGGAGGCATAATAGACACAAATAATGTAAGGTGTGTGTCAGTGTTGGAGTGCTGTATATGAAACAGAGTAAGGATAACAATTGGATGCAAATTGGCATTCAATTTGTTGTTTTTTCTTTTTGCAGAGGATGACGATCTGTTGCGGCACATGCTTGGGGTCTTCTTTCCCTTGTATGCCTCATATGGAGGGAGTAACCAAGAGAGTTTGTGTGAAGCTGTGCTACCTACTCTTCAGACACTTTTCAAAGCCCTGCACGCTCACCACTGAGAGATGNTTCAGTTCAGCAGAATCGTTGAGAGTAGCAAATGTGCCAATCTTTATGAACTATTAACTAATTATCTTATCATTCTGTTGACCAGACCACACACTAGAAGGAGAAGGGACGATGACGTTTCGGTCCGTCTTGACTATTCTCAAGCGATTGAAGATGGTCCAGGACGACCGAACTACTATAGATCCCTTTATCATTCTGTTGTGTAAAAATTGCATTAATCAGTAATTGCAAAACGAATTGTCTACATTAAAAAAAACATAAGGGATTCACACGAGCATGCTTTACAAAGTGCCGTTCTTGTTTGACAAGTTTTTTCTTATTCTGTACTATCTTGAGGTTATCTTGAGATTAGATTTCGGGGCTTTTTAGTGTCCCCGCGGCCCGGTCCTCGACCAGGCCTCCAGGAAGCAGCCAGTGACAGCTGACTAACACCCAGGTACCTATTTACTGCTAGTAACAGGGGCATAGGGTGAAGAAACTCTGGCCATTGTTTCTCGCCGGCGCCTGGGATCGAAACCCAGGATCACAAGTCCCGCGTGCTGTCCGCTCGGCCGACCGGCTCCCTAGACCCCTTTATTGTTACGTTCCTAATCACATTAGATGTCTTATTGTTAGCGTTCTAATTATAATCCCCCTTTCCAACTTACTTTATTCTGTAAATTTAAACATATTTTTGGGGGCTTAAAATCCTTAATGTCTACCTGATTTTTCTATTGGGATTTGTTAATTTCAAAATTGTGTTAGGCACAACATTAGTCAATCGCTTGTTCAGTTTAAAAGCCTATATAATTAGCTTTGAAACGTTTTGAGTCTTTTGAATTTATTTCCCCAAATTTCATATACTTTTAATCTAGTGCTATATAATAACTTTATTAAAATTTTCTAACCAAGCTAAAAGATCCGAAGGGGAGGGAACTATCAGGGGAAGCGCCAAGCCATTACGACTATATAGCACTGGGAAGGGGGTCAGGATAAGGATTTGGGGATGGGACCGGGGTAAGGAAGTAACGGCGCCCACCACTGGACGGTCGGGGATTGAACGCTGACCTGCATGAAGCGAGACCGTACAGCCCAAGTGGTTGGGCTAAGGGAAACTGATCACCATTTTTGCTTCAGAAATGGATTAACTGCGCTGCACTACGGCGTGGCCGGCCACCAGGTAGAGTGGTGAAGGCAGCGTTGCAGATGGTGGCAGATGCAACTCTGCCGGCCGCCGGCTACTCTGTGCTCAGCCTCGCCATCACCACTGCACACAGGCGCCTTGCCTCCGCCAGGTGAGGCCCTCTTTTAGCTGGCAGTCCCTCTGACAGTTGCAGACATCATTATGTACAATTTTAGGACAAGTAAATTATTAAAGACTGAACCACACACCAGAAAATGAGGAGACGTTTCGGCCGTCCTGAACCATTATCAAATCGATTGTGACAAGTCGGTGTGATTGTGACATTATCAGGGCGCGCCCTGATAATGTATTTAATATTTAAATATTTATTTAAGTATTTAAATAAATATTTTATAAATAGATATAAATAGATATTTAGTATTTAATAATTTGCTTGCCTCCAATTTTTTGACCATTTCAAACCCTATTTAGATCGACTTGAAGTGATAGTGAGTCTTCTTCCGTGTTATTTCCCTACCTATTTGTGGTTGCAACAAATTACAACATTTATAACACTTACAAATTTTTCCACTCTGAACCCCATTCATACTCAGTTTACTTGGGTATACCCATGCCCTAATCCAGCTTAATATAGCACCCTCAGTACCATGAGCCTCTATCTTTTTAATCAGTCTTTCATGTGGCACTGTATCAAAGCTTTGCTAAAGTCAAGGTACACAAGATCACAATCCATACTGCCTCAACTATGCTGGAATAAAAAGAGCAAATTTGTTAAACATGAACGGCCATTTGTAAAACCATGTTGCGAATCATTTATTATTTATGTTTTTTCAAGATGAAGACGAATTGTATTTGCAATTATTGATTCAAGTAACTTTCCCACAATAGACGTTGGCTAATTGGCCAATAGTTTGACGCAAGTGATCTATCTCCTTACTTAAACATTGGTACCACATTAGCAACCTTCCATGACTCTGGCACTCTGCCTGATTCTATTGATTTATTAAATATGGTAGACAATGGCTCGCAAAGCACCTCTTTGCATTCTTTAAGCACCTTGGCAAACACTTCATCTGGCTCTGGGGATTTGTTTGGTTTGAGTTTTACTATTTGTTTAATTACATCCTCCCTGGTAACTGCTAAACTAGTCAACCTGTCCCCACCCACATGGACTTGTTCGGCTGAAGGCATAGAGTTAAGTTCCTCTTAGTAAATACAGAGATAAAATATTTATTAAAAATACTACTCCTCTCTTCATCATTATCTGTTATCTGACCCGTCTCAGTTTTTAATGGACCTATCCTTTCCCTAATCCTTGTTCGATATAACTTAAAAAACCCTTTAGGATTTGTCTTTGCTTGCCCTGCTATGCCGAACTTCATAGTTTCTTTTTGCCTTCCTTATCTCTTTTTTAACATTTCTAACCAGTTGTACGAATTCCTGTTCTAACTGACTTCCCCATTCTTAATTCTTTTGTACCACGCTCTCTTTTTACCTATAAGGTTTTTCAGATCCTTTGTTATCCACTTTGGGTCATTAGTATTCGATCTATTCAGTTTGTATGGTATACTACGTTCCTGTGCTTTGCTTAGAATATTTATAAATATTATATTTTAAATCCATATAATACATATATAATACAGTATTACATAAATAATAATCGGCAACAGAACCTAAACACCTAACTTAACTTATTCCTATATATGCACAATATGCTAATATATTATAATATTAATTTATATTTGAGAAAATTTCCGTTTTGACTGAACAGCATGTAAAGTTAATGACTGCGTCTGTGGGGTCGACCGCTGAATGTAATGGACTTGAGTCGAGGACGGGTTGCCCACGTACTACAAATACAAATAATCATCAATAGAACCTAAACACTTAACCTAACCTAACATATGCCTAAATAATGTGCTAATATATAATACTAATAATTTATATATGAGAAAATTCTTGTTTTGAGTGAACAACATGCTAAAATTGATGAATGTATCTTTGGGGTCGACCGCTAGATGGAATGGACTTGGTTTGAGGACGGGTTGCCTAAACACCTAACCTAACCTAAGTTCTGCCTAACTATTCAGCACATTCTAGTATATGAAATAATATTACCTTGCATTTAAGGAAATACAAATTTTGAGTAGCAGTACGATAAGATTGATGAATGCGCCCTTGTGTTCTGCTATCACGTACCCTGAGTGATGAGGATGGGAATAAGTAGTTCAGTTGAGTTCATTCTCGACTCACAATCAGGATTCCCGGGCGGACAGAAATGGATGGGCATGTTTCCTCTCACCTAATACCTCTGTTCACCTAAGAATGAATAAGAACCCGGGATTTAGTCAACTGTTGTGGAGTTACATCCTGGGGGAGGTGAGTAGCTCGACCGTGGCGGAGGGAACCTCGATATCAGCCTAAGGTACACACGCAGGCTGCCTGTTCCCCGATGCGTCTATTACTAAGATGATTAACAAGAGGGTTCGGTTCCTGAACCGATTATGTGCCTCTGTAATCCTTTACACCACCGCCCACGGGATGGGTATGGGGTGCATAATAAAGAGAAGAAATTGAATTGATTAACAAGTAGGTTGGCGCGGTACAAAGTGCTGAACACATCCGCCATTGGAAGCATATACTGTTTACGTTCCCTTAAAATATTTTCACAAGAGTCAATAGTGCTAAGTGTTCTGCGTTGACTAGTGTAGGATTTTTATTACAATTTTTAGTACTAGATGCGACACTTGTATTCCAAGGAGTACAGAGTGGGATGGCGTTAGCTGGCACTTTACACACAAGTTGCTTGTCCGTGCGTTGGCAGCACTTACTGGCCACCAGATACTTTAATTTGACTCTAAATTATTTATGAGATATTCAGTCTCTCATGCTCTTAATTTTTATACATTTTTTTTATTAATTAAAGTTTAAATTCTTATCTCTTGGGTGACATTTGTGCTGTTTATATATAGTTCTGTGATATAGTATATAGTATACTGTGATCTCGGAGCACAGTAATTCTCAGGCAGGACAGAAACTGTTGGGCAAATTTCCTTTCATCTGGTGCACATGTTCACATAGCATTCAATTGGGAGTGAGGCAACTGTTGTACTCACCTAGTTGTGCTCACCTTGTTGTTGGTTGCATCCTGTGGCAGGTCAGTAGTTGTCGTAGAGACTCATGTAAACCTATATTCGTCCTATAGAATATACAGACGTTCTATAAAATAGAATGTCTGTCTATCTGTTTGAGGTTGGAAGGCCAGACGCCGGGACTGCTACAGCCCGACTATCACAACCCCGTCAAACTATCCCAACAGAAACCAGACTATCCCAGCAGCAGCAACTACCCCCAACAAGCCACACTACCCCCCAACAGACGCCAGACTACCCCAACAGAAGCCAGACTACCCCAACAGACGTCAGACTACCCCACAGAAGCCAGACTACCCCACCAGAAAGCCAGACTACCCCAACAGACGCCAGACTACCCCCAACAGACGCCAGACTACCCAACAGACGCCAGACTACCCCAACAGACGCCAGACTACCCCAACAGAAGTCAGACTACCCCAACAGACGCCGACTACCCCAAAGACGCCAGACTACCCCAACAGACGCCAGACTACCCCAACAGACGCCAGACTACCCCAACAGACGCCAGACTACCCCAACAGACGCCAGAACCCCCAACAGCAGCCAGACTACCCCCTCCCAACGAGACTACCCCCCAAGCAGACAACTAGGCGAGGGCGCCTCACAGAGGTCAGTGGCGGGTGACACAAGAATGTGAGGGAAGGGCTGGCAACAAGAGGCACTCTCCCTCATCAATTATGAGATAGTCTGGGTCAGGCGCACGGCTCCCGCACTTGTCTCCCCCCTCCCCCCCCCACCCCTCTCTCTCTCCCTCCCCCCTCCCCCTCTCTCTCTCTCTCTCTCTCTCTCCTCTCTCTCTCTCCTCTCTTCTCTCTCTCTCCTCTCTCATCTCTTCTCTCTCTCTCTCTCTCATATTCATCATGTGTAATCCTCCTGTGGTGTTTTCTGTTCATACTAATGCCCATTATGATGTTAAATTTTCCCCGTGATATTATTCTTCCTGTGATGTAACTGCTCTTTTGACGTTAACTTTTCCTATGATGTTAACTGTTCATTTTTTATGTTAACTCTCCCGTGACATCAAACTATTCCTATGATGTTAACCGTTCATATGATGCTAACTTCTTATGATATTAACTGATGTTATCTGTTCCTATGATGATCATTATGATGTTAATTATTCACACGATACTGTTGCTATATGAGGTTCTTTGGTCCACCGCGGCCTCTCCCACCTGGTCACTCTTCCCCAGGTGGAGCCGGGAGGAGGTGGAGCTGGAGGCAACGGCCATGGTGGAGGTGCTGGTGGACGGTGGAGCCGAAGTGAACCAACGGGGTGCTGGAGGGAACACTGCACTCCACGTGGCCCTCACCTTGGGCCTCCCCCACCTGGTAAGCCATCACCAGGGGCCTCCCTCACCTGGTATGCCCTCGCCCGGGGCCTCCCCCACCTGGTAAACCATCACCCTGGGCCTCCCCCACCTGGTATGCCCTCCCCCATCTGGTATGCCCTCTCCCGGGTTCTCCCCCACCTGCAATCGACTTGAGAATGTTCCAGGACGGACCGAAACGTCATCGTCCCTTCACCTTCTAGTGTGTGGTCTGGTCAACATGTCCTATCCATCTGTAGATGAGTAGACTGTGTGAGAGTTCACCGCGCGTAACAAGACCAGGGGCTAGATTCACGAAGCAGTTACGCAAGCACTTACGAACCTGTGCATCTTTACCGGCTTTGTATACCATAAATAAACAGTTAACGAGCTCCGAAGCACCAGGAGGCTGTTTATAACTATAACAACAGTTGATTGGGAAGTGTTCAAGCTTGCAAACTGTTTAATAAATGTAACCAAAGCCGTCAAAGATTGAGGAAAGATGTACACGTTCGTAAGTACTTGGTTAACTGCTTCGTGAATCTGGCTCCAGAACCTCTCGCATGTGATTAACCTGTGACATGATCATTAGTTACCTTGACCCCGGATATCCGCCACTTACGTCACTCCATACTACGCTCTCTTTCGTAATCACATGAGCTTTAATTGCCCGCCAACCATACGACCTAACTACAACGCTGCTGCCACGTTCGAACACGTTTGAACACCTCCTAACAAGTTGTAACACCCAGTATAGCAAGTTGTAACAACGTTCTAATACGTCATAAAAACGTTATACCAAGATGTAATAACTTTATTACAAGTTATAACAAGCGGAAAATAGGGCCTGTTACGTTTTTTGTTTGCAGGTAAAAATTTCTTTGTTTAGAGCAGAGTGCGAGATGTGGTATAAACAAGACTACAGTCATTCGCAAGAGAAAATATAAACTTAAACAAATAAATACGATATTCGAATGTGACTGCAGCTGCTTGGAATTGCATTAGTGGTTTGGTAGCGTATTTTGTCCTTATAAATGCGGGGGGGGGGGGGGGGTCCGCGTCTAGTCGCAGCAACACCCGCTAAGTCAAGAATTTAGGGGCCGGTAGTCGACAAAATATTCGAATTATGTGAAAATTACTAATAAATGTTAAACAAATCTCCAACTTAATGGTTTCAGCGACGTGAAAGTTTCATCCCAATACTTTCAGAAATTGACTTTAGACAAATTAAAAAAAGAAGAAGAACGTTTTGTTCATAAGGAGAACAGTTTCTATTAACTGGAACTAAACCTTGCAACAAGAACACAATCGTGATAGCATCCATCTGATCACAAATGTCATATCATTTATGCTAGCACTCAAACGTCAAGGCCATCGGGTACTGATCAACTAGGTGCCAAGTCATGTGGGAATAATAGGAAATAACATTGCAGACGAAGCTGCAAAACTTGCAACTAAGAGAAGAAATGTAGACATTTACATACCACAGAGTCTATCACAGATTAAGAAAGTACCTAGAAACAGAGCAATGCAAAAGATGTACAGTGACCACAACACAGCAGTTGCAACATCAGGATCTGCGAGTTGGTACAAGAATTCAACCAACTACGAACCACTTAGTTTGATGAAAGGGAACAGTAGAACAACAGAAATAAACAGGTTCCGGAAGATGAGAGGAAATGTCAACACTGTGGAGAAATGCCCGATAGACCACTGGAACATTATCTAACACAGTGCACAGTTACAGCCACAACAGACCACTGGAACATTATCTAACACAGTGCGCAGTTACAGCCACAACAGACCACTGGAACATTATCTAACACAGTGCGCAGTTACAGCCACAACAGACCACTGGAACATTATCTAACACAGTGCACAGTTACAACCACAACAGACCACTGGAACATTATCTAACACAGTGCGCAGTTACAAACCCATTAAGATTTCAACTTAGATTCAACAGAGCAGAAGAAGTTGTTAAACACATCGGACAAAATCTTATTAAAGCGACCATACGAGTCATAAATACTCATACTCCGCCCAGATAAAACAAAAAACAAGCAACACTTAGTGGCCAGCCAGAAGCTTAGAGGCCCACGCAGGAATATCCCTCCCCCCCCCAAAAAAAAATAAACTGGAACTGATGTATAATGCAGTAATAAAGAGATGCAAGCACCTTTCCCACGTACAAAGAAGAAGGATAGCAGTACGAAGTGTCCACAAAGTGGATATGCAGCTGGTGCCTTTGTAGCATTGCTGACAATTTTTTTTTTTTACAGTAAACTATCCTGAATCCTATAATAATAACTAATGAAAATGAAGATCATATGCTCTTCTGAAAACATAACAACAACAAATGAACAATTTGTGATTTTGATATTTATGAGGCTCATTTGAAAACCTTAAATTTTCAAATAATTATTTATATAATTATTTTTCATTTAATTATTTTTCAAGTTACGATGGTGATTATTTAGACAAAGTTGGAGCATGTGCCTAGTAGATTATGTACAACAATTTGAAAGCGTTTGAGCAAGATGCAAAATTTCATTTCCCGGCCCCTTAACAAATTTGCTAAATAATGCGTTAGTTCCGTTTTTTTTCCGCAAGAAACATAACTATTTCCTGTAAGACGTTTGTATTCATTGTGAAGGATACAATCACCCAGCCATCACCCCTCACTGCATGTGGTCTAGTCATGTGGTCTAGGCATGTGGTCTAGGCATGTGGTCTAGGCATGTGGTCTAGGCATGTGGTCTAGGCATGTGGTCTAGGCATGTGGTCTAGTCATGTACAGTCTAGTCATGTACAGGGACTCTGTGTTTCTCCCTGTGTTGTGGGAGTCTGATTTCCATCATTGTGGTGGGGAGAGAGAATGGGAGGGGGAGTGACTTCCCTCACCCTAGCTGCATGGTGGTGTGTGACCCTTCACCCTAGCTGCATGGTGTGGTGTGACCCCTCACCCTAGCTGTATGGTGGGGGTGTAACCCCTCACCCTAGCTGTATGGTGGGGTGTGACCCCTCACCCTAGCTGTATGGTGGGGTGTGACCCCTCACCCTAGCTGCATGGTGGGGTGTGACCCCTCACTCTAGCTGCATGTTGGGGTGTGACCCCTCACTCTAGCTGCATGTTGGGGTGTGACCCCTCACCCTAGCTGTATGGTGGGGTGTGACCCCTCACCCTAGCTGCATGTTGGGGTGTGACCCCTCACTCTAGCTGCATGTTGGGGTGTGACCCCTCACCCTAGCTGCATGTTGGGGTGTGACCCTTCACTCTAGCTGCATGTTGGGGTGTGACCCTTCACTCTAGCTGCATGTTGGGGTGTGACCCTTCACTCTAGCTGCATGGTGGGGTGTGACCCTTCACTCTAGCTGCATGTTGGGGTGTGACCCTTCACTCTAGCTGCATGGTGGGGTGTGACCCTTCACTCTAGCTGCATGGTGGGGTGTGACCCTTCACTCTAGCTGCATGGTGGGGTGTGACCCTTCACTCTAGCTGCATGTTGGGGTGTGACCCCTCACTCTAGCTGCATGTTGGGGTGTGACCCCTCACTCTAGCTGCATGGTGGGGTGTGACCCTTCACTCTAGCTGCATGGTGGGGTGTGACCCTTCACTCTAGCTGCATGTTGGGGTGTGACCCCTCACTCTAGCTGCATGGTGGGGGTGTAACCCATCACACTAGCTGCATGTTGGGTGTGACCCCTCACTCTAGCTGCATGTTGGGGTGTGACCCTTCACTCTAGCTGCATGGTGGGGGGGTGACTCGGCGGGACTCCACCCGCCTCTGGCCGTGGTCGTCAAGGTCAGGCCGGCGCGCCACCCGAGAGACCAGCAGCTTTAACGGAACCTCCAGTCCCGCCGCCCGCTACTGGCCTCCAGCGCTGAGTGCTTCCGGCGCTGGGTGCTCCTGCCGCTGGGTGCTCCTGGGGCTGGGTGCTCTAGGCGCTGGGTGCTCCTGGGGCTGGGTGCTTCCGGCGCTTGGTGCTCCTGGCGCTGGGTGCTCCAGGCGCTGGTGCTCCAGGCGCTGGAGGCTCAAAACTCTCAGGGCTCCTAATTTTCCTTCACTTCTCCACTCACGAAGGACACTTCTTTTATACTTCGATCTCTCTCTCCCCTTTGCCTCCCCCCCCCTCTCTACTATCCTCCTTAGCATTTTGTTAACGCATTTCTCATCAAGAAAACAAGATTGGCATGAAAACAAAAAGGGAGGGTTCGTCTGAAGTGCTCCTATTGACGAACACAATATGGGTTGACATAGATGCTCTCTGACACCAGCCACAGGCACAGTTGTCGTCTCCTCGAAGAGAGCGGAAAGTTGTTTGCTGTGTATTTCCAGACACTGCACCTGCCCGCGCGGGCCGCTGCCAGACGAGCGCATTCATATCCTACTTCTCTCCAGGCCTCACCCCTTTCCCACCTCTTCCACCCGTTCACTCCCCTCACCCCATCATCTCCCCCATTCCACGTGTCGTCTGCGCACCATGTCGACAGTCTTCCTTTGTTTTTGCGGATCAATTTCCTGAGAGCTGATGAGGGGTGGGCGGGGAGAGGGCATGCGCGGTCGACCAGTGGGCGGGACCGCGGGCGGCAGGACAGGGGGCGGGAAATGGATGGTGGGGGAAGAGGGGGGAGGGGAGGATGCCGCAGAATGCGGCGTAAGTCCAAGTTCAAGATCAAGTTCAAGACCAGATTTAAGTTGCCTGCTGCACTGTGGGTCGGCGCGGTGCTTGCCAGAGGGGAGCGAGGCGCGCGACGCGGGAATTAAGGGGCGGAGCACGAGGGTTTGGTGAGGGGAAGGTGGTGAAGCGCAGAGAGCAGGTGCATGTTGGTACACTGTGAGGAAGGTCAGGGAGGGGCGAGAAGGAAACATCTGAGGGCTGAAGATGAAACAATGTGAGGAAGGTCAAGGAGAGCTGAGGAGAATGTAAGCTTGAGCTAAGAGTGTGCAGGGGAGGCGGGGAGGAAGGTGCTTACCTATCGAGTGCGGTCAAGCTATTTATGCCCAGCCACTAGCCTTGTTGTACCCTTTGCGTTATAATTTAGCTATTCTGATGGTCGAATTCTTTGTCAAATCTAGTTATAAAGTTGTTGATGGAGGTGGCTTCTACAACGCCTTCTTTCAGTGCCACCCGTATTTTTCTACATTTCTTCGACTTATTTGTGGATACCTGCATGGCGTGTATTTGCGTGGTGAGGATCATAGGAAAAGAGGGGAGAGGAGATTGAGAGAAAGAGGAGTGAGGTGAGTAGGCGTGAGAGAGAGATGAGTATGTTTGAGAGAGGTGAAAGTGAAGGAGAAGAAGGTGTGAGGGCTATAAGACTGGGGTTAGGCGAAAGCAAACCTCCTCCATAATATCACAGCTCCGCTCCTGTGCCAGGTAAGTCCACAACGGGCTCACCATAGCCCATGCTATTAGGGACTTTTAGTTCCCAGTAGCTGAATCTTAAACAACAACGGAAGCAGACAGCCCCGCTCCTGTGCGAGGTAAGTTACGGGCTCACCATAGCCCGTGCTACTTGTAACTTCTTCCGAGTAGCTGAATCTGTAACAACAACATAGGCGAAAGAAAAAAAAACTAAAACGAGGACAACAAACTAAATATTGACTACAAGATGAAGATGGAGCCAAGTGTGTGACAGATACTTAACATGGTTCGTTGAGAGAGAGAGAGAGAGAGAGACAGAGAGAGACAGAGAGAAACAGAGAGAGAGAGAGAGAAACAGAGAGAGAGATGGCTTGAACTTAATATTAAGTTAAAGCGGGCCTGAGGACCCAATACTCTGTTGCCCTCACCTTTAAGAGCCTCGCTAGGCGCTCAAGAACGCTTGGGAAAGAGGCGGGAGACGTGCTTGGTGCAGACAAGAGTCGCTTGCATGCCGGGGTTCTGCAATAATTTTCACCGTCTTTAAGAACGTTCTTTTAGCGGGAAATCAGCAGTATATGCTTATCAGTGAGTCTGGAACTGAGGCAGAAGTGTGCCATTTGTAATATTTTAGTCCGTTTAACACGGCCCTCTACCTGTTCTTGCCTAAATTATTTAGAAAATATAAAATAGGAATATCATAAATGTTTAACAGAATAATTTTATCCAAGTGCCAACCTATGTCTTGCTATTATTAAGCATTAAGGATTAATGATTAATATTATACTGACTAATTTGTAAAACTGCTGATATCTGCTATTTAAAGATAATTGTATTCCATCTGTTTATTTAGTTAAAATTTCTATCTGCTGTTCTGTTGCCATTTCTGTTGTTTCATTTAACATGTAATTAATGTCATTCTTTTTTTTCTACTTTAGTTCAATTCTTGCTTTTATCTCAATTTGTTTTAAATCTTAGTGTTTAAGTTTACTTATCCACATCTTAACGCTGTGCGTACTAGTGGCTTTAGGCATAGTATATACTAGATGCAGGCGATGAGTCACAATAACGTGGCTGACGTATGTTGACTAGACCACACACTAGAAGATGAAGGGACGACGACGTTTCGGTCCGTCCTGGACCATTCTCAAGTCCATTGTTGACTTGAGAATGGTCCAGGACGGACCGAATCGTCGTCGTCCCTTCACCTTCTAGTGGGTGGTCTAGTCTATATATTAGATCTATCTAGACATCTAACATTCTGCTTGTACCTCATTCTGCATGTATGTACTTTTCCCTAAATAAAATTATTATTATCATTATCAGATAGAGGGAGAGGGAACGGGAAGGAGAATGGGAGGGAGGGAGAATGGAAGAGAGGGAGGGACAATGGAAGAGATGCAGAAATGGGAGAATGAGAGGTAGGAAGAATGGGAGAGAATGAGTGAGAAACGGACAGAGACCCCGGGCACCGCCGGGTATCTCCCTGCCTACTATATTAAAACCGTAAAGATTACCATTATCATTATCAATTGTTGTCAATAATGGCTACATTTTCTCGGCGGAAAATGTTACGCGTCGTCACATATGTCAGGTAAATATTGTATCATTTGGAAGCAAAAGTGATTAATGAATATAGCAGTGAGTATTTCCTCGCTTGTGTAAGTAGACGATAGAGTTCAGTCATCAGTACAGGCTTAGGACTTCCGGCAAGAGGTGTAGTTAGTTGTTTAAATAGACATTGCAGAGCAAGGCGCCATGCACACTTCCCTGTTGCAAGCAGGCATCAGGTGAGCAACTCCTGAGATGATCTGTCCTTATCAGGCCTCGTAAAAATGTAAAAGAATGTACAAGAATTACAAGAATGTAAAATCAACTTAATTTCTATGTTCTCTGTTAACCCCCAATGTACCTTCTTGTATATAAATAAATAAATAAATAACCTGCTGCTCAATTACTGTATTATCCGACATGCTAGTAATAGCAGTTTTTCTTTACCTTATGTATCCATTTCAACACCAAACCTACTTATTTATTTGCCCTTTCATATCTTTGTTGAGTCTTAATTTCTACACGAGGCTGGTAAATATTTACTTTCTACAACACACCCACACGCGCTCTTCAGTGGTCTTGATGCTGTGTTGTGTTCAGTGTATTTATGTAACAAGTGACTGTGTGTTCTGGTATTCCCTGTAGTATACCATATCTTATTATCTTTAGTGTGGTACTGTGGACGAGATGCTCCTCACTCGATCTGTCAAGACAAGCACCTCTTGGTCTGGCCAGCAAGTGTTGAGGTGACTACTGGGTTCAGTTCTCTACAGGTTATTTAAGGGCTTCCTGTCCCTGATAGGGAATACCCCCATTTGTTGGGTACACCTCATAAACCATTTAGGAGAGGCGTATCATGTTATGTTGTGGTGGTAGTGATTTCTTGGTGGTGGACCATCTGGTGTGCAATGGTCTACACTCTACAGTGTACTGTGCTCACTTAACTGGTATCTGGCAGGGTGTACAGTGTACTATACTCACCTAACTGGTACCTGGCAGGGTGTACAGTGTACTATGCTCGCCTAGTTCACTTACATTTCAGATAGGTTTACTATAATCTTTAACTAAGCTATGTAGTCATACTAGCTTAGTACTTTTTCTTGATAATTACTTTACTCATAACTTACAGCAGGTGCAAAACATTGAATCCCAGCTAACTGATGTGTTTTGTGTTGCCAGGCCCGTAAGCTGGTGAGTGTGGGGAGCGACGCCCACCTGGTCAACGGGCGGGGGTACACGCCCACACACCTCGCCCACCTCTCCGACATTCTCTGGAGAAGGCCACCCCTAGGGACCAGGACAGGCCGGCTCTGGGGGAACTGGAGGCCTCACACACCTCATGGATCTGGAGGACATTCTCTCTTAACTTACTCCTGGAGAGCCCTACCCACGGATCAGCACAGCCAGGGCCCCGTTGGTAGGGATTGGAGGTCCAGGGACTTTATGAAAGAACTATACCCAAGATGCACCACGAGTGTTGCCGGGTGTATGTGTGGCTCTCAGGGGCTTAATACACTTTTAGGCAATCGCTGGTGTAGTGAACACAAGGGCCGTGGCGAGGATTCGAACCTACGTCCAAGAGCATCCTAGACGCTGCCTTAATTGACTGAGCTACAACATGTCTACGACTTTGTTCATTTGATGCATCACGTTATTGTGATTTCTGTGTGCGCTGGTGTAGTGGTTACGGTACTCAAATTATACTAGTCAGAAGGAAGAGCAGGAGACCCCCCCCCAGCTGGACAACTTTAATTTTGAAGAACCACTGTTACTAAGTAGTTTCCTTCTGGCTTACTGACAGGCATTTTGAGTCCTATGGAAGTCAGATCTATGTTGCAAGAACTGTGTGTCGGGAGGGACTTGATCCAGGATACCCTGCAGTCTGTAATTGAGAGTGTTCAGAGTGTGAAAATCTTGTGTATAAAATCCTTGATGATTAATTATATTAGTCCTTTATTATATTCTCATCGTCAGATATTCATGTTATGTTATTATTATGACTTTCTAATGCGCTGTAAACTTATGTAAACGAACCCCACTAAAATGTATTAAACAGGCATTTATATATAAAGTTTTTGTATTTGAATTTGAATTTAGGCTGCTCAAAGGTAATCCAAAATGGTAATTAGCTCTCTCCTTAAGAGCACATGCTTTGGCAAACTTATTTGTGTCATGCATTCGCAGGTCGATTTCAGACACAAGCACGTCACAGTTATCCTGAGGAGATGAGTGTAATAAAAGGTGATAGAGTAATTAACGTGTCAACTTTGGTTATTAACTATATAAATAAAAATGTAAATGTTCGTTTGTTCAAAGTCGCTAATCTCCGAAAGTTCTTCACCGATTGCTTTGAAATTTTGACACAACGTTTCATTCGAATACGCGCGGGTTTTTATATACCTACTATATAGATGCCACACCTGTGACAGGTAAAAAACATGTGTTTTTTTTTAAACAGCGCTATCTGTTGCATTTAAAAGCAACACACGCTATACTAAATATGTTATGATTCCATTTCAATGTTTCCGATTGCATTGATAAATTGAATTTTCATAGATTTCAATTTATTTTCATTTTGATTTAATTATTTTGTGTGAAAATACATTGGAACTTAGCTGTGTTGTTTACCATACTGTTTATTTCATGAGTATAGTTTATATTTTATTTTTTCATTTTTTTCATTTCTTTTTTTAACTGCTCTTATTTTTCAGTGATGGGAACATCAGATCATTTGATGTTCCAATTTTTCTGATGGGAACCTCAGATCATTTGATGTTCCAATTTTTCTGATGGGAACCTCTGATCATTTGATGTTCCAATTTTTCTGATGGGAACCTCAGATCATTTAAGAACGCATCAGACGAGGGGACGGGAGTGAGGGATGGTGGGGGACGAGGGGATGGGGAGGGGAAGTAATGGTAGGGAGGACGAGGGACGGGGGAGTAGGGGATGATGGGGAGGGGGGAGTGGGGAAGATGAGGGGACGGGGAAGTCCCCTCGTCCTCCCAAAATTAACACGTGATGAAAAATGTGACAGTGGCAGACCACGGAGGAAGAATTGAAACAGGAATTTCCTTAAGTACTTTCGTATATTAATACATCTTCAGAAGGAAGATCATTCCTTCTGAAGATGTATTAATATACGAAAGTACTTAGGGAAATTCCTGTTTAAATTCTTCCTCCGTGGTCTGACATGGTCACATTTTTCATCACGTGTTAATTTTCGTGATTTACACACACACACATTATATATATATATATATATATATATATATATATATATATATATATATATATATATATATATATATATATATATATATAATATATATATATATATATATATTAGTATATTTGGTAGCAGTCTTTCTTGTAAACATATGTTGTTGAATATGATCGAAAAGGTAAGATTAATAATTCTAACACGAATTTTCTCAATATTTCTTATGTTTTTCTTCATTGTCGGTGGTAATAAAAATAACAATTCTCCAAAATTCATTTTTTAATTGTCTGACGCCTGATCGCATTTCGTAATGCTTATTACATTTTCAAAGACTTAATTTACACACAGATTCATCAAACTTACTCATTTTGGGTGACGTGATATGGTACAAAGTTTTGATGAGGTGAACAAACTTATGACAAACACACGACAGAACACAGAACGATGGGTATAAATTGGATATGAGAACTGCAGAAGGCCTATTGGCCCATACTTCCTCTTGTTGCTTGCATATTGGTTCGGGGTCTTAAAGTGGGTAGAATATAGTTGTGCATTAATTGGCTGTTAATTGCCGGTGTTGACTTTTTGATGTGTAGTGCCTCACTGATGTCGAGCCGCCTGCTATCACTGTACCTATCGATGATTTCTATGTTGTTTATTAAGATTTCTCTGGTGATGGTCTGGTTGTGAGAAGAGATTATATGTTCCTTGTTGGCGCCCTGTTGCTTATGCATTGTTAATCGCCTGGAAAGAGACGTTGTTGTCTGCCTATATAATGAGTTCTTTGGGCTTACAGTCCCCAAGTGGGCATTTAAAGGCATAGACGACGTTGGTCTCCTGTAAGGCGTTCTGCTTGGTATCTGGAGAGTATATTTGCGAGTATATTGTATCACTCCTTGTATGTATGTACTTTACCTAAATAAACATTTGAATTTGAATTTTTTAAATTGTGTAACTAGCTTCAAAAGATTGTCACTTGCTTAGCTAAATGAACTATGAGGTTCAGTTCCTGAACTTTCATTCAAAATGATCTGCTACCAGAAATTTTAGCCAAATATCCCCAGTTTGCTAACTGTAGGTAGTAACTGAGTGATTGTAACCTATCCACCGCTGCCTGCTGGATGGGGGCGGTGTGCAGGACAAACATATCAATTGTGACACTAGCTCTCCACATATGTCAGTTGCTTAATTTAGAACCTGTACTTGAGGTCGATCTCGAACCCATTGTTGATGTGACGACTTATATTGAATTTTGTAACTAGCTCATCAAGATTGTAACTTGCTTAGCTAAATGAATTGTGGGTTCAGTCCCTGAGCCCATTATGTGCCTCTGTAACCCTTTCCACTACCGCCCACAAGATGGGTATGGGGTGCATAATAAATGAACTAAACTAACTGAACAGATTATGTGCCTCTGTAACCCTTTCCACTACCGCCCACAAGACGGTATGGGGTGCATAATAAAGAAACTTAAATTTAATTTAAATTTCAATATTACACAACAGATCATGAAAAACTTTTAATAGTGATTGTTGCAATACTGAGATGTTCCCAGCCTCGTACCTTGTACTGGGTTAGTATATTTAGATTATGTTCCGAAGACCTGAATATTGGTGGCTTTTACTGTTAGGTTTTTCACCAAGCTCCCATAGTTTAGGTCGCCTGGCATTTGTTTCGGTGTTTTTTCTCAGCCCTAATATTGGTGGCGTATAGCGATGCGAATTTCCACAAGTATACCATCATTCCAGATGTTTCGTTTTCTATAGACGACCATTTTTTCCAATTTATCTTACGATCCAAATATAGTTTAGTTTTTTCCTCTATGCTCAATAATCCTTTATCCAATAGCTCGCGTCCTAAATATATATATAACACGGTTGTTCTATGATTCTCTGCCCAGTTTATATGTATATTTGCTTGGAGGCCAACTCACCCAGTAGATTGACCTCGTATATCAGATATATGTACTTCGCCCTGCCCTAGTAATGCTCTATTACTGTCTCATCTATCCTTATCTCAATTATGGTATTTGTGCTACTACCCAAATTATGTTTCTACTACCCAAAATCACCTACATCCTCTAATTTCTCAACACAAATCAGCTATTAGAACAATAAAATTCTGGCCTCAGACAGCACTCGGTACCCTTACTTAAATATTTGAATATGTTAGATATTAAGTCACTGTACATCCTCTCATGTGTACTCTCTCTATATAAAACTATGTTGTAACAGAACCCATGGGCACCATACTTGAAACAAATACCTATTTAATATTCCAAGAGTGCGACTTAACCAAACTAGAAATGTTCTGCAAATCGACCTTCCTAATCATGTCAAAGGATGTACCTTTCTCAACCAGTTTAAGAGAGAAAACATAATTGATAGAAACTTGAACAAAACCTAAAAGTTCACTTTATATTACAAGAATATAAACATGCCTCTAACATGTTTCTAAGATCACCACCTCCAACATGCTTCTAAGATCAAACTACTTCCTTGATCATTCTATTTTGGCCTTCATGAAACTCTTGAAACACATGAGCACAGTGGGAAGAGAGGCTGTACCTCTCTCAACCAGTTCAGGAGAAAAACTAAATACTACCTAATAAACTCCGTGTAACCTACCTCACCTCCTAAATGTCAACCCATGTCTTGCTATTTTCAAACAATACTATTTGTTGACCAACTTGTATAACTATTGATTTCAGCCATTTTTTTCCTTTTTTTCAACTCAATTATGCTCTGATCTCAATTAGTATTAAGTTTACTAATGAGATCTTACTAACTTACTATTTACTTACTAACTGTTGACTTACTCGTTACTTACTAACGTCCTACCAGCGTTTAGTTTGGTTCATTTTTTGCACCCCATACCCATCTTGTGGGCGGTAGTGGAAAAGGTTACAGAGGCCCATNGAGGGCGCTCACAGAGGTCAGTGGCGGGTGACACAAGAATGTGAGGGAAGGGCTGGCAACAAGAGGCACTCTCCCTCATCAATTATGAGATAGTCTGGGTCAGGCGCACGGCGCCCCGTCACTGTCTCCCTCCCTCCCCCCCCCCCCCACACCTCCCTCTCTCCCCTCCACCCTCCCCATCTCTCCTCTCTCTCTCTCTCTCTCTCTCTCTCCTATCTCTCTCTCTCTCTTCTCTCTCTCTCTCTCTCTCTCTCTCTCTCGTATTCATCATGTGTAATCCTCCTGTGGTGTTTTCTGTTCATACTAATGCCCATTATGATGTTAAATTTTCCCCGTGATATTAATCTTCCTGTGATGTAACTGCTCTTTTGACGTTAACTTTTCCTATGATGTTAACTGTTCATTTTTATGTTAACTCTCCCGTGACATCAAACTGTTCCTATGATGTTAACCGTTCATATGATGCTAACTTCTTATGATATTAACTGATGTTATCTGTTCCTATGATGATCATTATGATGTTAATTATTCACACGATACTGTTGCTATATGAGGTTCTTGGTCCACCGCGGCCTCTCCCACTGGTCACTCTTTCCCAGGGGGGAGCCGGGAGGAGGTGGAGCTGGAGGCAACGGCCATGGTGGAGGTGCTGGTGGACGGTGGAGCCGAAGTGAACCAACGGGGTGCTGGAGGGAACACTGCACTCCACGTGGCCCTCACCTTGGGCCTCCCCCACCTGGTAAGCCATCACCAGGGGCCTCCCTCACCTGGTATGCCGTCGCCCGGGGCCTTCCACACCTGGTATGCCCTCGCCCGGGGCCTCCCCACCTGGTATGTCCTCGCCGGGCCTCCTCACCTGGTAAGCCATCACCCTGGGCCTCCCCCACCTGGTGTGCCCTCGCCCGGGGCCTCCTCCACCTGGTATGCCCTCCCCCATCTGGTATGCCCTCTCCCGGGTTCTCCCCCACCTGCAATCGACTTGAGAATGTTCCAGGACGGACCGAAACGTCATCGTCCCTTCACCTTCTAGTGTGTGGTCTGGTCAACATGTCCTATCCATCTGTAGATGAGTAGACTGTGTGAGAGTTCACCGCGCGTAACAAGACCAGGGGCTAGATTCACGAAGCAGTTACGCAAGCACTTACGAACCTGTGCATCTTTACCGGCTTTGTATACCATAAATAAACAGTTAACGAGCTCCGAAGCACCAGGAGGCTGTTTATAACTATAACAACAGTTGATTGGGAAGTGTTCAAGCTTGCAAACTGTTTAATAAATGTAACCAAAGCCGTCAAAGATTGAGGAAAGATGTACACGTTCGTAAGTACTTGGTTAACTGCTTCGTGAATCTGGCTCCAGAACCTCTCGCATGTGATTAACCTGTGACATGATCATTAGTTACCTTGACCCCGGATATCCGCCACTTACGTCACTCCATACTACGCTCTCTTTGTAATCACATGAGCTTTAATTACCCGCCAAACATACGAGCTAACTACAACGCTGCTGCCACGTTCAAACACGTTTGAACACCTCCTAACAAGTTGTAACACCCAGTATAGCAAGTTGTAACAACGTTCTAATACGTCATAAAAACGTTATACCAAATGTAATAACTTTATTACAAGTTTTAACAAGCGGAAAATAGGGCCTGTTACGTTTTTTGTTTGCAGGTAAAAATTCTTTGTTTAGAGCAGAGTGCGAGATGTGGATATAAACAAGACTACAGTCATTCGCAAGAGAAAATATAAACTTAAACAAATAAATACGATATTCGAATGTGACTGCAGCTGCTTGGAATTGCATTAGTGGTTTGGTAGCGTATTTTGTCCTTATAAATGCGGGGGGGGGGGGGGTCCGCGCCTAGTCGCAGCAACACCCGCTAAGTCAAGAATTTAGGGGCCGGTAGTCGACAAAATATTCGAATTATGTGAAAATTACTAATAAATGTTAAACAAATCTCCAACTTAATGGTTTCAGCGACGTGAAAGTTTCATCCCAATACTTTCAGAAATTGACTTTAGACAAATTAAAAAAAGAAGAAGAACGTTTTGTTCATAAGGAGAACAGTTTCTATTAACTGGAACTAAACCTTGCAACAAGAACACATTCGTGATAGCATCCATCTGATCACAAATGTCATATCATTTATGCTAGCACTCAAACGTCAAGGCCATCGGGTACTGATCAACTAGGTGCCAAGTCATGTGGGAATAATAGGAAATGACATTGCAGACGAAGCTGCAAAACTTGCAACTAAGAGAAGAAATGTAGACATTTACATACCACAGAGTCTATCACAGATTAAGAAAGTACTTAGAAACAGAGCAATGCAAAAGATGTACAGTGACCACAACACAGCAGTTGCAACATAAGGATCTGCGAGTTGGTACAAGAATTCAACCAACTACGAACCACTTATTTTGATGAAAGGGAACAGTAGAACAACAGAAGTAAACAGGTTCCGGAAGATGAGAGGAAATGTCAGCACTGTGGAGAAATGCCACAACAGACCACTGGAACATTATCTAACACAGTGCACAGTTACAGCCACAACAGACCACTGGAACATTATCTAACACAGTGCACAGTTACAAACCCATTAAGATTTCAACTTAGATTCAACAGAGCAGAAGAAGTTGTTAAACACATCGGACAAAATCTTATTAAAGCGACCATACGAGTCATAAATACTCATACTCCGCCCAGATAAAACAAAAAACAAGCAACACTTAGTGGGCCAGCCAGAAGCTTAGAGGCCCACGCAGGAATATCCCTCCCCCCCAAAAAAAAAATAAACTGGAACTGATGTATAATGCAGTAATAAAGAGATGCAAGCACCTTTCCCACGTACAAAGAAGAAGGATAGCAGTAAGAAGTGTCCACAAAGTGGATATGCAGCTGGTGCCTTTGTAGCATTGCTGACAATTTTTTTTTTACAGTAAACTATCCTGAATCCTATAATAATAACTAATGAAAATGAAGATCATATGCTCTTCTGAAAACATAACAACAACAAATGAACAATTTGTGATTTTGATATTTATGAGGCTCATTTGAAACCTTAAATTTTCAAATAATTATTTATATAATTATTTTTCATTTAATTATTTTTCAAGTTACGTTGGTGATTATTTAGACAAAGTTGGAGCATGTGCCTAGTAGATTATGTGCAAAAAAATTGAAAGCGTTTGAGCAAGATGCAAAATTTCATTTCCCGGCCCCTTAACAAATTTGCTAAATAATGCGTTAGTTCCGTTTTTTTTCCGCAAGAAACATAACTATTTCCTGTAAAACGTTTGTATTAATTGTGAAGGATACAATCACCCAGCCATCACCCCTCACTGCATGTGGTCTAGGCATGTGGTCTAGGCATGTGGTCTAGGCATGTGGTCTAGGCATGTGGTCTAGGCATGTGGTCTAGGCATGTGGTCTAGGCATGTGGTCTAGGCATGTGGTCTAGGCATGTGGTCTAGGCATGTGGTCTAGTCATGTACAGGGACTCTGTGTTTCTCCCTGTGTTGTGGGAGTCTGATTTCCATCATTGTGGTGGGAGAGAGAATGGGAGGGGAGTGACTTCCCTCACCCTAGCTGCATGGTGGGGTGTGACCCCTCACCCTAGCTGTATGGTGGGAGTGTGACCCCCTCACCCTAGCTGCATGGTGGGGTGTGACCCCTCACCCTAGCTGCATGGTGGTGTGTGACCCCCTCACCCTAGCTGTATGGTGGGAGTGTGACCCCTCACACTAGCTGCATGGTGGTGTGTGACCCCCTCACCCTAGCTGTATGGTGGGGGTGTTACCCCTCACCCTAGCTGTATGGTGGGGGTGTGACCCCTCACCCTAGCTGTATGGTGGGAGTGTGACCCCTCACACTAGCTGCATGGTGGTGTGTGACCCCCTCACCCTAGCTGTATGGTGGGGGTGTTACCCCTCACCCTAGCTGTATGGTGGGGGTGTGACCCCTCACCCTAGCTGCATGGTGGTGTGTGACCCCTCACCCTAGCTGTATGGTGGGAGTGTGACCCCTCACACTAGCTGCATGGTGGTGTGTGACCCCCTCACCCTAGCTGTATGGTGGGAGTGTGACCCCCTCACCCTAGCTGCATGGTGGGGTGTGACCCCTCACCCTAGCTGCATGGTGGGGTGTGACCCCTCACCCTAGCTGCATGGTGGGGTGTGACCCCTCACCCTAGCTGCATGGTGGGGTGTGACCCCTCACCCTAGCTGCATGGTGGGGTGTGACCCCTCACCCTAGCTGCATGGTGGTGTGTGACCCCTCACACTAGCTGCATATGGGGTGTGACCCCTCACCCTAGCTGTATAGTGGGGGTGTGACCCCTCACCCTAGCAGCATGGTGGGGGGGGGGGGGGTGACTCGGCGGGACTCCACCCGCCTCTGGCCGTGGTCGTCAAGGTCAGGCCGGCGCGCCACCCGAGAGACCAGCAGCTTTAACGGAACCTCCAGTCCCGCCGCCCGCTACTGGCCTCCAGCGCTGAGTGCTTCCGGCGCTGGGTGCTCCTGGCGCTGGGTGCTCCTGGGGCTGGGTGCTCTAGGCGCTGGGTGCTCCTGGGCTGGGTGCTTCCGGCGCTTGGTGCTCCTGGCGCTGGGTGCTCCAGGCGCTGGAGGCTCAAAACTCTCAGGGCTCCTAATTTTCCTTCACTTCTCCACTCACGAAGGACACTTCTTTTATACTTCGATCTCTCTCTCCCCTTTGCCTCCCCCCCCCTCTCTACTATCCTCCTTAGCATTTTGTTAACGCATTTCTCATCAAGAAAACAAGATTGGCATGAAAACAAAAAGGGAGGGTTCGTCTGAAGTGCTCCTATTGACGAACACAATATGGGTTGACATAGATGCTCTCTGACACCAGCCACAGGCACAGTTGTCGTCTCCTCGAAGAGAGCGGAAAGTTGTTTGCTGTGTATTTCCAGACGCCGCACCTGCCCGCGCGGGCCGCTGCCAGACGAGCGCATTCATGTCCTACTTCTCTCCAGGCCTCACCCCTTTCCCACCTCTTCCACCCGTTCACTCCCCTCACCCCATCATCTCCCCCATTCCACGTGTCGTCTGCGCACCATGTCGACAGTCTTCCTTTGTTTTTGCGGATCAATTTCCTGAGAGCTGATGAGGGGTGGGCGGGGAGAGGGCATGCGCGGTCGACCAGTGGGCGGGACCGCGGGCGGCAGGACAGGGGGCGGAAATGGATGGTGGGGGAAGAGGGGGGAGGGGAGGATGCCGCAGAATGCGGCGTAAGTCCAAGTTCAAGATCAAGTTCAAGACCAGATTTAAGTTGCCTGCTGCACTGTGGGTCGGCGCGGTGCTTGCCAGAGGGGAGCGAGGCGCGCGACGCGGGAATTAAGGGGCGGAGCACGAGGGTTTGGTGAGGGGAAGGTGGTGAAGCGCAGAGGGCAGGTGCATGTTGTACACTGTGAGGAAGGTCAGGGAGGGGCGAGAAGGAAACATCTGAGGGCTGAAGATGAAAACAATGTGAGGAAGGTCAAGGAGAGCTGAGGAGAATGTAAGTTGAGCTAAGAGTGTGCAGGGGAGGGGAGGAAGGTGCTTACCTATCGAGTGCGGTCAAGCTATTTATGCCCAGCCACTAGCCTTGTTGTACCCTTTGCGTTATAATTTAGCTATTCTGATGGTCGAATTCTTTGTCAAATCTAGTTATAAAGTTGTTGATGGAGGTGGCTTCTACAACGCCTTCTTTCAGTGCCACCCGTATTTTTCTACATTTCTTCGACTTATTTGTGGATACCTGCATGGCGTGTATTTGCGTGGTGAGGATCATAGGAAAAGAGGGGAGAGGAGATTGAGAGAAAGAGGAGTGAGGTGAGTAGGCGTGAGAGAGAGATGAGTATGTTTGAGAGGTGAAAGTGAAGGAGAAGAAGTGTGAGGGCTATAAGACTGGGGTTAGGCGAAAGCAAACCTCCTCCATAATATCACAGCTCCGCTCCTGTGCCAGGTAAGTCCACAACGGGCTCACCATAGCCCGTGCTATTAGGGACTTTTAGTTCCCAGTAGCTGAATCTTAAACAACAACGGAAGCAGACAGCCCCGCTCCTGTGCGAGGTAAGTTACGGGCTCACCATAGCCCGTGCTACTTGTAACTTCTTCCGAGTAGCTGAATCTGTAACAACAACATAGGCGAAAGAAAAAAAAACTAAAACGAGGACAACAAACTAATATTGACTACAAGATGAATGGAGCCAAGTGTGTGACAGATACTTAACATGGTTCGTTGAGAGAGAGAGGAGAGAGAGANCAGTTCTGGGACCAGTCGGGTGGCATTCCTCGTGCCTTGTGAGTTCGCGCGCGCGTGCGAACATTCACAGGTCTCAATAGTATTTTGTCGATTCATTTGATACTATGGCGCCAGAAAGACATACCAATTATCACGTAAAGTAAAATTCAAATATCCAAAATGCTCGTAATTTGACCTGCGCATTGTTAGTTTTAATTATTTAAAATATTACTTTTCGATATAAAAACTAACATATCGGCAAATGACTCAAAATATCTACTGTTAAATCATCATTATTTTGAATTGATGAGTCCGTGTGAGGTTGAACGTTGAGAAGGAGCTTAGGTGGTAGATATGGGGGGGGGGGGGTGGTAGAAATAGCCTAAGCAACTCTATCCCTTTGAGATGTATTTTTTCTTGTCTCAATAAAAGTACTTGAACTTGAGAAGGAGCGCGACCTTCAATGCCCGCTCAAGACTTCTATTACAGGGGTTAGAGGAGGGACCCATGGAGGAGGAACTGGACCGGACGGAGGTGTTTCCGGAAAAACCTACCCAGATCTACACTGCCCAACTTCTCTGTCCCAGAACAGGCTGGACCAGCATTTACAGGTGAGCCTGACGGTCAGCTATACTCTAATCCTGGAGAACCGGATCTACCACCCTTAACAGGTGCATCAAACCGGCCGCCACCTACTTCCCCTCCTCTCACGCCAGAACCGGTCCAACCACCCTGACAGGTGAATAGCAGCGCCTACTTGTTGACTTTTCGTAAGGTTCTTTAAACAAACTAGAAACAATGAATTCATTCATAAATTAAAGACAAACCCATTGTTATAGATGGCACCAATATTTCATTTTTGGTGATGGCCATTTTACGACAAGGAGTCAAACTACACTCAGCACAGTGACCTGCTGGGACTTCATACACTGTGTTTACGGCCGGCACGAGCGCCAAGTTTAACACGGTGCTAACAATAATATCTCCGCAAGTCACAACCGTGCCTCTCTTCCTTCCCCCAGCACGACACGACGGAGGCAGGCCCGAGGTGATCACTCGCCTTGACTGAGGGGTAAAGGAACATTTGGCGCTGTAATACGCAACACTCGACTCCATCAGGTTTAAGGCTAACTAATTATTTGCAGAGGGAGTGGGACGAGTTGCCTGGTGGAGGGTCTGGTGCCTGCACAGGCCAGGCAGGTCCGTGTCCGGCTCACTCAGGAGGACCACCACGGCCCATGGACCACCATCACCATCAGGACTAAGAGTGAGTCCACTCCAGCAGCCCGTCCTCCTCTTTCGATAGTACTTATAGTAACGATGACGAACATCGTACATATATTCCCGCAAAAGGCAATAAGAAATTAGTACTATTGAATCTGGACAACCCGAAAAAATGTTTTATACTGATGTTGCAAAGAGAATTTACCCTAACCTTCCTAGGCCTAATACCACGCTATTTATGTAATATAGTACATAAATGTACTATACTAGCAGCTAGGATTAAGTTTGTTTTTAGCTTTAGTTTCTCAGACTCTTATAAAGTGAATAATACAAATTCTACTATCTAATTGTCCATTACGTCTTTGAATATCCGATAGTCTACATAGTTACAAAAGTACAGTCTAAACAGGTGGATAGGTTGACTCCATCCATTATCATATCTTACCAATCTCCAGTAACTAAAACATACTTTGTTCATTCGTTTGGTAAATAAAAATAGAAAAAATTGACATTCTGATTGGCTGCACATACAGAGTTAATAAACAAGAGTAGAACATTATTAATGCGCTTTTTCTGAATTTCTCGTTCTGTAGAAATATTAGCAAAATAATATAATTCTAAGAGTCCACACCTGGTAGCCTACCGAGGGCGGGGAGCAACCCTGGTAGGCTACCGAGGGTGGGGAGCAACCCTGGTAGGCTACCGAGGGCGGGGAGCAACCCTGGTAGGCTACCGAGGGCGGGGAGCAACCCTGGTAGGCTACCGAGGGTGGGGAGCAACCCTGGTAGGCTACCGAGGGTGGGGAGCAACCCTGGTAGGCTACGAGGGCGGGGAGCAACCCTGGTAGGCTACCGAGGGCGGGGAGCAAACGTGGTAGGCTACCGAGGGCGGGGAGCAACCGTAGTAGGCTACCGAGGGCAGGAGAATCCTTGATAGGCTACCGAGGGCGGGAAAAGCCTTGGTAGGCTACCGAGGGCGGGTGTATTGGTGGTAGGCTCGTCAGCAGCACTGACTGTGTACTCCTGGGGCAGGTGTACCGAGCAGCGGGCAGGACCTGGTGGAGGCCGTGCAGGAGGACAATGCTACACTTGTCAGGGACGTCCTCACCGACCTCCTCAAGTTCTCTCAGTAAGTACCTTTGGGGGCGCTCAGCGAGCGTGCCACGGGTCGCATGTAACCAATGTGGTGCAGGATGTTGGGGAGCAATGTGGTGCAGGATGTTGAGGAACCAATATGGTGCAGGATGTTGAGGAGCAATGTGGTGCAGGATGTTGAGGAGCAATGTGGTGCAGGATGTTGAGGAACCAATATGGTGCAGGATGTTGAGGAGCAATGTGGTGCAGGATGTTGAGGAGCAATGTGGTGCAGGATGTTGAGGTACCAATGTGGTGCAGGATGTTGAGGTACCAATGTGGTGCAGGATGTTGAGGAACCAATGTAGTGCAGGATGTTGAGGAACAATGTGGTGCAGGATGTTGAGGAACAATGTGGTGCAGGATGTTGAGGAACCAATGTAGTGCAGGATGTTGAGGAACAATGTGGTGCAGGATGTTGAGGAACAATGTGGTGCAGGATGTTGAGGAACAATGTGGTGCAGGATGTTGAGGAACCAATGTGGTGCAGGATGTTGAGGAACCAATGTAGTGCAGGATGTTGAGGAACAATATGGTGCAGGATGTTGAGGAACCAATGTGGTGCAGGATGTTGAGGAAACAATGTGGTGCAGGATGTTGAGGAACCAATGTGGTGCAGGATGTTGAGGAACCAATGTGGTGCAGGATGTTGAGGAACCAATGTGGTGCAGGATGTTGAGGAACAATGTGGTGCAGGATGTTGAGGAACCAATGTGGTGCAGGATGTTGAGGAACCAATGTGGTGCAGGATGTTGAGGAACCAATGTGGTGCAGGATGTTGAGGAACCAATGTGGTGCAAGATGTTGAGGAACCAATGTGGTGCAGGATGTTGAGGAACCAATGTGGTGCAGGATGTTGAGGAACCAATGTGGTGCAGGATGTTGAGGAACCAATGTGGTGCAGGATGTTGAGGAACAATGTGGTGCAGGATGTTGAGGAACCAATGTGGTGCAGGATGTTGAGGAACACTATGGTGCAGGATGGAGCGTATAGACCACGTGGTGGAGACGGGTCACACGCCGCTGGTGGCCGCTGTGAAAGGCGGGTCACGGGACGCCCTGGCCGTACTGGTGGAGAGACGGGCCGCCGTGACGGTACCGACGGCCGGGCCGCACCTCGGCCCCCTCGCCCTCGCAGCCTGGCTGGGCCGCATCGACCTGGCTCGCAGGCTGCGGGCCGCCGGAGCTGTCTGGAATCAGGCTGACAGGTAAGTGATCTCCCCCCTAGACTTCATCTAAACGCAGCTTGCTACGCTCCGTTACACCCGTCTCCCGTAGATATTACTGTTGTCTATCTAATTGAAGACTTCTCGGTCAAGAGAGCTGCGGCCTCTGAAGGAAGTTTGGCAAGCCCCCTGCTTCCTGTTCCCTTCGAAGCCACTAGAGTTAGTCTAATTTACTATGAACCCCATAAGTATCCCATGAACAGTAGTTCATAAATTTATACACACACCATGGGTCACTAGAGATGGTAGCCCTCACGTAATTATAATTCAAACATCAATGATGGAATCAGTGTCTCCTGTGGATCCCATCTCATACTGCCCGCCGAATGCATAAGAATTGACACTCGACCCACATATCTGATAATGAAGAACCAACGACGTTTCTCTTCGTCATGGGCTATTGTAAATATATCGCACGATTCGAAAATCATATTTATATCCCCTTTGTTATACCCTTTCATCCATTTATACCATAATTATGTCAGCCGGTATTTAATAATGGTCCAGGGAGAACCGAAACGCAGCTCGTCTGCCTAACGTTTCCCAACGTCAAGAAAACAGCCAATATAAAGTGTCCTCTTCTAACCTACCAGACGACCAAACACAGAAAAAGGGACAGTACGCCACTTTTTCCAGCCGCTTCCATTTTCTAGTACGGCAATTTTTGGCCTTATGTAACGCCTACGAGCGGAATGTGAAGTTCTTTGCAACAGGACAAGTTGCGAAACAACGTTGGGTCTTTATTTTCAGATGTTGGGGTACTTTGATCACCATCTTTATCACTTATCACACATTTCAGGCAATAAAACCTATAACTAGTATACCACACACAAATGGCTTAGCCTATAGAATTTTAAGATTCAGTTCCAGAGCCCATGCTGTGCTTTTGTAACCTTTTCCACTACCACTCACAGGATGGACATGATGGGGTGTACACTATATTAACAAATCTTGAAAAACTATCCCTTCTTACTCTCTAATGACTTAACCCCCCGAGGTGGTGTCCGGGTTTACCCCATTCAGGGCCTCATTATCAGACGTTATGATTCCGGTAACATGTTTTTACCGGAAAAAAAACACGGTATTCCGGTTAAATTACTGTTATTGTTACTGTTCAGTTTATTTATTAAATTATTTATTATTTGTTCATCGCCGACATGTTCGCATGTCTTCTCTGAAACACTAATGCCAATTTACAATAGACCTTCTTACTCATTAGACTCGTGGCCCAGATTTGTTTTCCGCACCAAGTCGTTTTTCGTGCCTAGCTGCTGTACAGATATACTGGCTTAGTGCTTTTCCTAACTACTTGTCTACTTGCCTTGCCGTAGCTGCGAGTATAAACTGCAGAGAACAAGTTACAATAATGTGACTGGAAAATAAACCATGACGCACGAATGAAAATAGAAAATAGAAGTACCGTCGACAATTTTGACAATAAAATTGACAACACTTTCCATTATCACACACCTTCCTTATCTAATCACCTGAGACTTGATAAGGTTCCAGACGGGCCGAAACGTCCTCGCTTTCTTTTTTTGTACGTGTTGGTTATGGTGTTTAGCATCAACTCGAACTTTGGTTATATCTCTCTCAACCTTCAATCACCTGATATATAGGTTCCCGAACCTTTTGGGATCAGTCTTATCTACATTTATTTACAATTCTGACACCTTCAAAATTCTTCCTAATATCCCTGTGTTTATATAATACTAAGTTTATACCTGTCATCTTGTTCGTGGTCCACTCATGTCATATCATTGTTTAGTCTGTTAATTCTCTCCTTCCCCCCTCCCCAAGTATTGTGGTTAATAATATGTCTAATTTATTCTCTGCTAGTGGCAAGATATTTAGTTTTTTAAAACCTTCACTCTAAATTATATCCCCTCAGTTTTGGATCTAGCATAGCGAGAGGTGGGAAAATTCCACCTTTATTTAGGGCTCGCAATCACCTTTATAGATTGACGGAGTGTCTGCCATGAAATATACTAGCCAGTAACACTTGGTCAGCTTGGCACCGTCCCTCCAGTTGTGTCCAGCCCTTAAATTAAGACCATCTGTGTGTCCCAGGGCATGGGTCCTCTCGACACCGTTCATTCCAAGAGCTCGTCCCGAATTATTTTTTTTAGAAACAGATGCAGCCTGGATCTCTTGACATGTCCTGGTTGTATGAGGCACTCGGCTGGTAAACCCTGATTAACCAAGCAAGCTTCACATGGCACCGATTCGTTAGGCTTTTTAAACTCATCAATATTATAAAAAAATTACAAAATCTGCCCCATATCCACAAAAGCTTAGTTTTGTCCATCATTAACACTGGTCCTAAACCCCGCTGCACTGAACAACTCAAACGTATACTAACACCTGCAAATGAAAAAAGACAGGTGTTTACAGCCTATATATTATAAACTAGTGCATTTGAGCAATCTATATGAAAATGTGTAGCTTCAACATTGCCGGCCAAAAAGGTTCCATAATAATATGCTCTTGCTCACCTCTTCATAATTTTTGTTGACTGAATTATCCATTAAAACAAGAAATGTGCTCAGCTGTTCAACCTAGCCGCTGCATTTCACATTTTTGCTTATAACTGTGGTGGCGAGCAAGATTTTTGTTTCCCATTTACGTTTAACTTGAGCAGGTGGGCCTAGGCTTGAAAAGCAGCCACCGACCTATGCTAGCCAAGACCAAAATTAGGATATTCTCGTGGTTCACCTTTACTGGTTTGACTCAACTATGATATTTACTATTAACAGTTACCCGTCAATTGTTGCTTTTATTGCTAATTGTTATCGTGTATTTACTATTATTCTTTAATATTAATATCTACTATTATTTATTATTATGGTCCCAGGTTCGATTCCCATACAGCACGAAAAGTTTGGGTTCGCTTCACACATTATACTTCTATTATTTTATCTACTTGAACAAATCGCTACATTTATAAATATAACAAAATTACCGAAACATCGTTATCAAGCAACGTAAAGCAATACAGTGGTAAAAATACCACTAACAGCCGAGTGAACAACACACAAATGAAAAGACGCACAGTATTTGATACCTGTATTTACCCAGCATTGGCCGTTGTCGCCAGCGGCGGCTAGTTTATTGTGCACCTTATACTTATCCTGTGAGCCGTAGCGCAAAAAAAGATAACAGAACACACAAAATGTCTTGATCACACCCCTAGTGGTTTCAGACAATATTTTGTTCTTACCTTACCACCGGCGCTCTTCCCATTATGGCCGACATATATAGTCGGGTACAATACATTTTCACGTATATTATGCCACAGGATTCTAGTGATGTTTTCATTGTATTTTGTAACTGTTGCTGTAGCTGGCACCAGGGAGCAGCCGAGCTGTCACCCGCGGACACCCACCGAACACACTAAACAAGCTCCACTATGCCTGGCCGACACTGTAGCGTAATACTAATTTTCGGCAACTTCCGTCATTCCTGAGGCCATCTGTTGAGCAAATTTAACAAAAAAAGGATGCGGTTAGCTGACACTACTAATAGGTCAATAATATTACCAGTCGATGGGCCGACCATCGTAATATAACTGATGGTAATGTTACCAGAACTTGTACATAAGCTTTGATACTCTTAATACATTTAAAATAAGACAGACAACATAGATATTTTCATAATGTGTAGATATATACAAGTTAGCGGTAAAGTTAGATCAGTCTACCTCGTCGCACATGAGCACATAAAAAATGGGGAAGGATATCTAGAACAAACTGGTATTGTCAAGAACGGTTAAAAAAATAGTATATAGAACAAAAGATATTATGACCTGCGAATAGAAGGGCAGGCAAATAAACCAAAGGGTTTTCCAGATGTACAAAACAAAGGCTGGGAAGGGAAGACTGGTCCCTTGAAAAATGCCTTAGGGATTGTAAGTGATATTGTCCAAGAAATGGGAAACATTCTAAATAAATACTTTGTTTTTGTATTCACTAGAGAAGAACTCGACATTTTACCTACGGAATAAATCCTTGTAGGTGGTTAAGAAAATGTTGAATTGTTTGTTATTAAACAAATTGTAGTGTAGTGTGTTAAACAACTTGTAAACATTATTGAAGTTATTAAACAGACACAAAAATTAAGTCTCAACGAATTCACACGCGGGCCGGCGCGCAGGACCAGACGAAGTCTTTTGGGTTCTGAAGTAAGGTCCGTGGGTAAGAAAGGGTAAGGTCCTTGGGTAAGGGTAAGATCTTAGGTAAGGTCTTTGGGTAAGAAAGTGCTTCGTGAGCCCTTGACTTTTATATTTGATAAATCATTTCAGTTCAGCAGAATCGTGGAGAGTAGCAAATGTGCCAATCTTTATGAACTATTAACTAATTATCTTATCATTCTGTTGACCAGACCACACACTAGAAGGAGAAGGGACGATGACGTTTCGGTCAGTCTTGGACTATTCTCAAGTCGATTGAGAATGGTCCAGGACGGACCGAACTACTATAGATCCCTTTATCATTCTGTTGTGTAAAAATTGCATTAATCAGTAATTGCAAAACGAATTGTCTACATTAAAAAAAACATAAGGGATTCACACGAGCATGCTTTTACAAAGTGCCGTTCTTGTTTGACAAGTTTTCTCTTATTTTGTACTATCTTGAGGTTATCTTGAGATGATTTCGGGGCTTTTTAGTGTCCCCGCGGCCCGGTCCTCGACCAGGCCTCCAGGAAGCAGCCCGTGACAGCTGACTAACACCCAGGTACCTATTTTACTGCTAGGTAACAGGGGCATAGGGTGAAAGAAACTCTGGCCATTGTTTCTCGCCGGCGCCTGGGATCGAACCCAGGACCACAGGATCACAAGTCCCGCGTGCTGTCCGCTCGGCCGACCGGCTCCCTAGACCCCTTTATTGTTACGTTCCTAATCACATTAGATGTCTTATTATTAGCGCTTCTAATTATAAATCCCAGTTTCCAACTTACTTTATTCTGTAAATTTAAACATATTTTTGGGGGGCTTAAAATCCCTAATGTCTACCTGATTTTTCTATTTGGGATTTGTTAATTTCAAAATTGTGTTAGGCACAACATTAGTCAATCGCTTGTTCAGTTTAAAAGCCTATATAATTAGCTTTGAAACGATTTTGAGTCTTTTGAATTTATTTCCCAAAATTTAATTTACTTTTAAATAGTGCTATATAATAACTTTAATTAAAATTTATCTAACCAAGCTAAAAGATCCGAAGGGGAGGGAACTATCAGGGGAAAGCGCCAAGCCATTACGACTATATAGCACTGGGAAGGGGGTCAGGATAAGGATTTGGTGATGGGACGGGGGAAGGAAGTAACGGTGCCCAACCACTTGGACGGTCGGGGATTGAACGCCGACCTGCATGAAGCGAGACCGTACAGCCCAAGTGGTTGGGCTAAGGGAAACTGATCACCATTTTTGCTTCAGAAATGGATTAACTGCGCTGCACTACGGCGTGGCTGGCCACCAGGTAGAGGTGGTGAAGGCAGCGTTGCAGGATGGTGCAGATGCAACTCTGCCGGCCGCCGGCTACTCTGTGCTCAGCCTCGCCATCACCACTGCACACAGGCGCCTTGCCTCCGCCAGGTGAGGCCCTCTTTTAGCTGGCAGTCCCTCTGGCAGTTGGCAGACATCATTATGTACAATTTTAGGACAAGTAAATTATTAAAGACTGAACCACACACCAGAAAATAAGGAGACGTTTCGGCCGTCCTGAACCATTATCAAATCGATTGTGACAAGTCGGTTGTGATTGTGACATTATCAGGGCGCGCCCTGATAATGTATTTAATATTTAAATATTTATTTAAAGTATTTAAATAAATATTTTATAAATAGATATAAATAGATATTTAGTATAATAATTTGCTTGTCCTCCAATTTTTTGACCATTTCAAAACCCTATTTAGATCGACTTGAAGTGATAGTGAGTCTTCTTCCGTGTTTATTTCCCTACCTATTTGTGGTTGCAACAAATTACAACATTTATAACACTTACAACATTTTCCCACTCTGACTGAACCCCATTCATACTCAGTTTCCTTTGTTTCCTTTGGTATAGACATGCCATAATCCGGCTTAATATAGCACCCTCAGTACCATGAGCCTCTATCTTTTTAATCAGTCTTTCATGTGGCACTGTATCAAAAGCTTTGCTAAAGTCAAGGTACACAAGATCACAATCCATACTGCCTCAACTTTGCTGGAATAAAAAGATAGCAAATTTGTTAACATGAACGGCCATTTGTAAAACCATGTTGCGAATCATTTATTAATTTATATTTTCAAGATGAAGACGAATTGTATTTACAATTATCGATTCAAGTAACTTTCCCACAATAGACGTTAGGCTAATTGGTCATAGTTTGACGCAAGTGATCTATCTCCTTACTTAAAATTGGTACCACATTAGCAACCTTCCATGACTCTGGCACTCTGCCTGATTCTATTGATTATTTAAATATGGTAGACAATGGCTCGCAAAGCTCCTCTTTGCATTCTTTAAGCACCTTGGCAACACTCATCTGGCTCTGGATATTTGTTTGGTTTGAGTTTTACTATTTGTTTAATCATCCTTTCTGGTAACTGCTAAACTAGTCAACCTGTCCTCGTCCCCACCCACATAGACTTGTTCGGCTGAAGCATATTGGTAAGTTCCTCTTAGTAAATACAGAGATAAACTATTTATTAAAAAACTACTCATCTCTTCGTCATTACCGTTATCTGACCCGTCTCAAGTTTTTAATGGACCTATCCTTTCCCTAATCCTTTTCGATATAACTTAAAAACCCTTTAGGATTTGTCTTTGCTTGCCCTGCTATGCGAACTTCATAGTGTCTTTTGGCCCTCCTTATCTCTTTTTTAACATTCTAACCAGTTGTACAAATTCCTGTTCTAAACTGACTTCCCCATTCTTAATTCTTTTGTACCACNCACATACATACTGTACATGTATATTATGTAAATATTATATATATTAACCTGAATTTATCCCTGTGAAATGCTAACGGCGTATATAAAAGAAATTACGAAAGAGCACAGCATGAATTTCGTTCTAATAAAAATAGTGTATAAATCTTAAATATCCAGCTGGTGGTTACCATGGCGACAAAAGTAAACAATGGATGCGGCGAGCTTGACTATTGAGAGTTAGTAAGACTTGTGATAAGCACCAGTGATGATCGCTTAGGTATAACTTAGCTGATTGTATGAAGAGTCAAGCAGTCACCTACATCAACACACAGGAAACGGCTTTAATTTTAACTCCGTACTTAGCAAAACGACAATCGACGATTGACTAATAGTTTCCCCTGCTAGAAATACAGTGATCGTGTGCTTGTTCCTTTTTTTTTTAGTATATTCCTGGGCCTGTTTTTGTATTTCTCGAGACTGTAGTAACCAGAACGAGTGGCCAACTATGGCTACAAGACAGTTTATGTAACAACAATTTTGAGTGAAACTTAACATACATCACATGAAAGTAAAAAGATTTCCAATCAATATGACTTCTATTACGATCTAGTGAGAGCACTGTGAAGGCTGTGCAAGATATTAACGTGAAGGAGGTCATCGCCACCCGGCCCGCTATCAACATGGAGAGTGAGTAGAGTCCGCGGGCCACGGACAACACAATCATGCTAACCTTGCTCAAGGCAGCTGGGGACGTCCTTCCTACGACGCTCTTATCTGATCGGCCCACGTGCGCTGGGCCCCGGGGGAGCCCCAGCACTGGCACCCGAGAAGGCTCTCTCACCGGTAACCCGGAGGGTCTTCCCACCAGTACCCGTAAGGGCCCCCCCCCTGCACAAAGACCCAGGCGGGCTCCCACACGGGCACCCACGAGGGCCTCTAGACCCTGAAAGGTCTGTGTGTGTCTGTAACGTGTCACGCCTGCCGGGCCTCCGGTAACCTGTCACGCCTGGCCGGGCCTCCGGGTAACCTGTCACGCCTGGCCGGGCCTCCGGGTAACCTGTCACGCCTGGCCGGGCCTCCAGGTAACCTGTCACGCCTGGCCGGGCCTCCGGGTAACCTGTCACGCCTGGCCGGGCCTCCGAGTAACCTGTAACGCCTGGCCGGCCTCCGGGTAACCTGTCACGCCTGGCCGGCCTCCAGGTAACTGTTACCACAATACACTTCCCAGTTTTAACAATAAGAGAAACAAATGGGCATAATGTCGTAAATATTGGCATATTAGTCTCGCATACTAAGCCAGCAAATTTATTCACAAATGCAAACTTGTATTATTACTCGTAATCCATCTAGGCACCCCTCTCGCCCTCTCCCTCAAGTCCCCCCCCCCCTTCTCACTCTCCTTCTAGACTGCCCCCTCTCTTTCTCTCCCACTAGAGCCTCCCTTCTCGCTCTCCCTCTAGGGATCCCTCCCTCTAGCGCTCTCCCCTCCTCTCTCTAATGTAACAGATGTTCAATACGCCTAGAGGCCCAAAGGGCAAGCAACATCCCCCAACAGATCGAGTATTCTGCCAACATTAAAAACTAGCCCAACTATAGGTGATATACCACGTATCAGACAGGAATACCTGACCAACTACGGTGTCAGCACACTACCTTAAACCATTACTGTACGATCCATTCGTAAGCGTACTTGGGGTCCCAAGACGTGTTCTCACCTACTTGCGTGTAGACCTCTCTCTCATATAGTATAGTAGTAGGCATCCATCAGTCTCAGGAGACTATGGAGTTGCGCTCTGGTTGTCGGTCAGGAGTGGCCTCTCCAGGGCGCAAAGCCAGGGTAGGTTGATATGGAGGACAAGCTGTTACGCAGGCAGCAGGTCCCCCCTCTCCACGGCGCCGAAAGTCTCTAATGGAAAGGCAAAATGGTATATGATAACGCCTGCTATCATATACCATAGGAGTAATAAGCAAGCAAGCGAGTGGAACCCTAGAATGGCTTTCACCTGCTGTCATAATCATTATTGTTCTACACTGTTATCCTGTATAATGCACAAATATACGAAGAGAGCCTACAGTGAAAATCAGTGTATTTTAATTCGGCATAGAGTAGTTTAATATATCTTACACATTCCCATGACCTGAAAAGCTCTATTATACACTGAAATAATCACCTACTTGCTATTCACATTAATTCACTAATACTTCGTGGTATTCAGCGCATGAAAACTTGAGCTAGTTTCATGGCACATGAATAAGATTGCTGCTCGTCCAGGAATCAGTTCATCAAGTGTCAAGTAGAGTTCAAAACAACTGATTAAGTGATAGCATTGTATGTTGACCACACACTAGAAGGTGAAGAGACGACGACGTTTCGGTCCGTCCTGGACCATTCTCAAGTCGATTGTGACTTGATCAAGTCAAGTTTCTCACCCAGAAAATAGACCGAGATAATCTCATTTAGTATAAGAAAATGTGAAGGCAATGAAAATATAAATGAACACCAAGTGGCACTGCAGAGTGAGCACAAAATAAAAGCACTATCAGAGATAAGAGTCTACATCCCTCACTTCTTCTTCCCACACAGTGCTCCCATTGGCAATTATGGCAAGAAAGCTTTGCAACTGTGAACAAGCAGCGAGATTTTCTGCAGCTGCTCATTAATACTGTACAGTACTTATAAGCCAAAAAGTTTTGTGATACCTTATGTTAATTAAAAGTAACTTACAATGCTGATAGCATTGTAAACAAAGCCAAATAAGGAGCTTGACTAGATAATCCCTAATATGTCACTTCAAGGACGCCCGCCTGCAACTGACACGTAGTCATGATGCGACGCTTTAATCCGATCCAATTCCTCTTTCATGGATTCGTCTTTCACGCGAATCAGATGTGTGAAGGGGCGGGGGACTATTAGGAGAAAGCGCCAAGCCATTACGACTATATAGCACTGGGAGGGGTCAGGATAAGGATTTGGGATGGGACGGGGGGGGGGGGGGAGAAATGGTGCCAGCGATGGTAGAGCGACGGTCTCGCGTCATGCAGGTCGGCGTTCATTCCCCGATCGTCCAAGTGGTTGGGAACCATTCCTTCCCCACGTCCCATCCCACAACCTTATCCTGATCCCTTCCAAGTGCTATACAGTCGTAATGGCTTGGTGCTTTCTCCTAATAGTCCACCCCCCCCCCTTTCACACACCTGTATTTCTCTGAATAATCTTTCACTGAAACCGGGAAAGTCTGAACAGCGATGTCAGTAATTCCTCAACCTCTGACGCACTCCTTACCTCGTGCAGTTACTCTCAGATTCTTGACACTATGCATCCAATTCCTCACTTCCTTTTCACTTTTCTTTCTTGAAGATTAAGCTATACTTTACGGAGATATATTATGTGAAGATCATACAACAGAACACCAACCGAAGGTGTTCTACCACAGACTTCAAGTCAAATTCGTCTGCTTGCTTCCGTCTCTCGATCTGTTGACTTGAGAATGGACAATCGACTTGAGAATGGTCCAGGACGGACCGAAACGTCGTCGTCCCTTCACCTTCTAGTGTGTGGTCTGGTCAACAGTCTTCAGCCACGTTATTGTGACTCATCGCCTGCACTGTTGACTTCTTGTCTGCCTATAACTACTAATTGTCTCATATGGTACTTGTAATAGGTATTGAACGCTCCAAGTAACATGTCCTTCCTTTGGCAGGTGTGGAGGTGCGTGTGGGGGGTGTGGGTCACCACTGGGTGAGGGTCGAGTGGGGGGACCAGGATGGTGATGACCACAGCACCAGCAGCGCCCCCGGGGTCACCCAAGGTGACCACGGCCACGCCTCCCCCACCGATGCAACCAGTCCCAGGTGAATTTAAGGAAATTGAAACAAGTTTATTGAGGTAAAATACACACAAAGGGATGAGGTAGCTCAAGCTATCATCACCCCGGTCAGTACATCGTGTTCACATATATAGACACACATCACAAACAACAAACATATTGTCGGACATTCTGAGAGATAAACGTATACATTTCCTTGAATTTAAGGTGTACCCTTCTCGCCTTCCCGCTCTTTACATCAAACCATTCTCACAACCTCACTCAATATGTAAATAACACATAATAAATATCCATTGCAGGGATCATGAGGCTAAATCTAACCAATAAATATGAACCTAATCTTCGATGCCCTGACTAACTTTCCATTACTCGTAAGTCATAAAGCTTTCAGCTACAGCCTGAAATCTGATGTTAAAACCTGAAATTAATAGTTTAATCTTGGCCGTGACTCATAACATTTAATGTACGAAAATTAAAGTAATTTTGGAAATGAATATAAAGAACAGTTAAATTTGTTCATGGAATCTGTAAAGCTATTTGGTATCTGCTTGCCGTTGAAAATATACCCAAGACTTTTTCAACCCTATTTTGAAGCTTCAGTACTATGGAGTTTACGTCCAGGGGGCCAGATTCACGAAGCAGTTACGCAAGTACTTACGAACGTGTACATCTTTCCTCAATCTTTGACTGTTTTGGTTACATTTATTAAACAGTCTACAAGCATGAAAACTTGCCAATCAACTGCTGTTATTGTTATAAACAGCCTCCTGGTGCTTTGGAGCTCATTAACTGTTTAATAATTGTAAACAAGGCCGCCAAAGATTGAGAAAGAAGTACAGGTTCGTAAGTACTTGCGTAACTGCTTCGTGAATCTGACTCCAGAATTGCTGCTGTTGTACTCCTATGAAGTTTTATAACGAATTTCACTACTTTTCCTTGAGTATTGACCGACGGATGGCACCCCTTCCAAACTATAACCTTCTATCTCTCGAACAATAGTTTTGAAACTTCCCAATACATGACCTTGTAGAAGATAACAAGAGATATATTGAATGGGCTTGAAGACGATTATTGCCAACAGGTACACCAACGGTATCTGAACTATCCAAAGTGTACAATGCAAAAATACCATTCTGAATGACTAACGAATACATTTATGTTTTGAATTTAAATTATTTGCAAATAATTTGCAAACAAAAACAAATATATATATAGTGGCCACAACTCACACACAACTGAGGATTTGTGACTGACAAGATATGTAAACATTCCCTCGAGAAGGCGAGAACTACAAGACTTTAGTCGTTACCTCGTAAAGCCTAACCTCTTACCGGAAATTTCGAATGAATAAGATTTTTTTTGTAATATAAGACCTCTACCACAGCCCTCAAGTCCGCCACCACCCCCCCTCCTCAGGTCCGCCACCATCCCCTCAGGTCGCCACCACCCCCCCCCTCAGGTCCGCCACCCCCCCCCGCCTCAGGTCCGCCACCACCCCCTCAGGTCCGCCACCACCCCCTCAGGTCCGCCACCACCCCTCAGGTCCGCCACCACCCCCTCAGGTCCGCCACCACCCCCTCAGGTCCGCCACCACCCCCTCATGTCCGCCACCACCCCCTCAGGTCCGCCACCACCCCCTCAGGTCCGCCACCACCCCCTCAGGTCCGCCACCACCCCCTCAGGTCCGCCACCACCCCCTCAGGTCCGCCACCACCCCCTCAGGTCCGCCACCACCCCCTCAGGTCCGCCACCACCCCTCAGGTCCGCCACCACCCCCTCAGGTGTAACATCTAAAAAATCACAGGAGTTACCTCTCTCAACTACCACCTCTCACCACATTATCACAACCACCCTCTTCATCGCAGCTTGAGCTATAAAAGTCACTATCACTTCCCTCGTCCCTCCTGTGCCAGGTAAGTCCACAACGGGCTCGCCATAGCCCGTGCAACCTGAAACTTTGGGTTCCCAGTAGCTGAATCTATAACAACAACAATAACAACAATCCCTCGTCATCAGACGGGAGTCATCTCCCGTCACGCAGGGTGCAGTCGCACCTCCACAGATCTCCAGTATCATCTATTGATACTGGTAATGGCTCAAAAGGGGCCACCACTTACGGGCTATTCATGCCCGTGCCACCTTTTGGGTGGCTTAATCTTTATCAATCAATCTCGTCCTCATTACACCTGTTGTGTGTTGTGACAGAGCGGGTGAGGGCGTCAGCGACGCCTACGAGGACTACCTGGAGCTGGCCTACGCCAAGGAGGTCCTCCCAGACACCTACCTACAGGACGAGGACGTGAGTACCAGGGTTTACGAGTGAGTGAACTCTGGCAGTGTTTCAAATTTAAAATGAAATAATGTCTTGTATTAAGATCATGTTTTATTGTATTTAAATGTCAACTGACCATATGTATTGTAAAACACATCAGGTATCTTGTATTATTCTCATTTACATAAATAGCAAAGAGAAAAATGGCAGTGTAGATTTTTTGGTTCCTACAAGACTTTAGTCGTTACCTCGTAAAGCCTAACCTCTTACCGGAACTTTCGAATGAATTAGGTTTTTTTTTTGTAATACAAGACCTCTTGTATTACAAGAGGTCTTTGGTTCCTAGCCACAACTTAAGCGAAGCAAATACTGTCACACACAACTCCCACTAATATTTATTAAACAATATAAATCGGATACTGCTAGTGCGGCTTACTAGCCACAAAATGCCTAAGTTTTTACTACTACTACTGATCTTTTACAGCGGGAAAAGATCATCAAGGCAATTAGGGGGACCTTCGACAAGCCGCCGGCTTCCTGTCCTCGTCGAGGCCACTGGTGTTAGTGGCTCTCAGGTAAACTTAGGTAAAACATGCCATTAAATCTACGGGAGAAAATTTATGTAATATTTGCAAACTAAAAATCATTAATGTTAAAACTAAAAAAACAGGCAGCCAGAGTTGTGGCTGCCTGCCTAGTCTTTGTTTGTAATTTTTGCTACAATTCTGATATGATCTGGAGTACAGCTTCGATAACTTTTGAGAGTTACGCGCGTTTAATAATTCATCTTGTCGGGACAAGCAGTCAGTGGACATACGCATGGTAGGCTCATATCGAGCCTCTTCCCCTCAGGCCGAATTACTGATCCTCCCCAGGACACTGACTAACTCTTGGGGTAACTATTTACTGTTAAGTGAACAGGTGCAAAAGGAAACGCGCCGAGCCATTTCTGTCCTGCCCGGGATTCGAATCTATAAATCCAGTTTTTGAGTCGAGAATGAACCCGACTTCACTTAGAAGGAATGATTCACCGAAATCGATTACGACCTTCTCCACTTCTCCGACGGGTGGTGGGGTTGGATCCATGAGGTTTTGACTGTTCGTATACTGCCTCAATAGTGCTATGGACTACTACCTCCAAATGGTCTCATCTGGGCGTCAGATCAAAGTCGTGAAGTACTTCGTCCAGCATAGACCAAAATTTTTAAACCTGATATTATGGTTTCGTGTTTATTGAACGACATTATTTTTCTGTGGTGTTGCATAACATGCTGGGCGCCTGACAGCTGGGTGGACAGCGCTTCAGATTCGTAGTCCTGAGGTTCCGGGTTCGATCCCCGGTGGAGGCGGAGACAAATGGGCAAAATGTTCCTTTCACCCTGATGCCCCTGTTACCTAGCAGTAAATAGGTACCTGGGAGTTAGACAGCTGCTACGGGCTGCTTCCTGGGGGTGTGTAACAAAGAGGCCTGGTCGAGGACCGGGCCGCGGGGACGCTAAGCCCCCAAAATTCTCAAGATAACATGTGTGAGCTTGGAGTCCACGTCTTCAATCAGCACACACAGGCTACGGTCGTAGTGTAGCTCGTAGGAATTCCCCCAAGCAGCTTAATTTCCTGCACAGGCCATCGAATGATTATTCATTAAAGACTTTTTATAGACTCCGGAAAAGACTTCTACTGCACTGTGGCAAGAATCACAATTCATTTTTTGACAGTAAATCTGATGATCGTCTTGGCCACTCTTTAACCCTCTTCGGAGCGTCGGCTTTATCTTAATCATATTCAGCCCTTCATACAACCATCAAATGAAGTTCTCCGAAATTCGTGTGTAGTACCATTGAGTGGTGCCGACCCGTATAACCTGGCAGCCCAAGTGAGCTCTCCAGGGCTCCGCTTGGGCGACAAAGGCCCGCAGGACTTCACCAAGCGTTATGCTGGGCGGCAGACTCTTAATCATCCGACCATTCACACCGCGACACGTGTCAGCTGCCTCTCATGGGTTATAATGACATATGATTGAAGAACGGATTATATTCGGATAAACGTGATGGGCACCATAGGTTATCGACATAAATGCACATTTTAAATGTATAAAATTAATTGTACTTTTTCAAAAAAAAGGTATCAAATTATGCTGGATGGTTAGCGTCAGCGAATGGATCAAATGGATAAAATCTCTCTTATATGTGCCTGCGGGGGTTGAGCTTCAGCTGATGGGTTCCACCTCTGTCAGTCGACCTGAATATTATATTTGCTGAACAATCTTGGTTCTTTTATATCTACATATTTACCTGAGGGCCTCTAACACACTAGTGGCACCGACGTGGACAGGATGCCTGTGGCTTGCCAAAGGTCCCCCCCCCCCTCATCTGCTCTGATTATTTTTTCCAGCTGGACTTTAACTACTGTAATTGTATATTTGTATATCTTATGAATAAACTAGATGGCGTAACCCACAGTGCCCGGTCGAGCCTGAAAGATCGGCCTTTAAGTGTTGGGAGCCCATAAATGAATTATGATTATGAACAGATGATGAAACTTTGACTTGGCGACTACCATTACATCTCCACCAACGATTGGGGAAAGGCGTCGCTATTAGCGCCGATTCCCATTAATAGGGCAATGGAGCCGATCTTGACCCGCCTATGACAGTCATAGCCCACCTGTCATCCTGCAAAATTGTGTGAGGCTAGCCAAAGCTCTGGCCCCAACTTGGACAGAAAGAACAGAAATTCTTTTTAGATATAGATGTTGTTATTTTCAAGCACCGTCGAGGGTCATTGCAGAGACCAAAAAATGTGAGGCTTGAGGAGCTGTAGCTTCATCTTTTAAGCACAATTAGTAAAACATTATAGTGCATGTTACCAGAGGTTGTGCTTGAGCCTTTATTAGACATTAAATTTCTCTCCTGATGTCAGACATTTCATGCCCAGATGCTTCTCTGTTCAACATGTACCTAGTGGATAAGTGGTTTCTTTTCTAGGCGAAAATTTCGTACTACTTCGAATGTCTCTTTGGCTCTGCTTGATCTTGATGCCTACGTTCTATCTTCTGTACCGTACTACATAAAAATACGTTTTAATAACTTGTAATAAATGTTTTTGCTTTATTATGACTAAATATGTTTTGTTGAATAGCTGTGATGTGACTTTCATATTATATAAGTCGGTTATTAATTAAAGGAAATTATTTCAGTTTTTCTTAAAGAGCCCATAGTTGAGTGTGGGCTGGATTATTACCGCACCTAGTGTTAATTGTTTTCTTCCAGAGGCATACCAAGGACATCACAAGCTAACTTAAAAAAACGCAGAATGAAGACTTTGAACAATCTTGAAGTGGAATTATTTTTCTCTTTGCAGTACTTTGTGAAGATCTCTT
>WNGS01003388.1:14105942-14117292 GCA_020271785.1 Procambarus virginalis | reverse complement strand
CTACAACATCCTGCACCACATTGTTTCCTCAACATCCTGCACCACATTGTTTCCTCAACATCCTGCACCACATTGTTTCCTCAACATCCTGCACCACATTGTTTCCTCAACATCCTGCACCACATTGTTCCCCAACATCCTGCACCACATTGTTCCTCAACATCCTGCACCACTTTGTTCCTCAACATCCTGCACTACATTGGTTCCTCAACACCTGCAACCATCATTGTATTTCCTCAACATCCTGCCCACATTGTGTTCCTCAACTCCTGCACTACATTGGTTACGATCAACATCCTTCACCACATTGGTTCCTCACTCCTGCACCACATTGCGTACCTGAAAAACTCAACATCCTGCCCCACATTGCCTACCTCAACATCCTGCACCACATTGCTCCTCAACACTCCCGTCCACATATTTGGATGTGACGTCAACATCCTGCACCACATTGCTCTCGAACATCGGCTGACACTGCACATCTGCTCCTCAACCATCCGTCACCAGGTATAGTGGTTCCATCAAACCATCTCTGCACCGACACATTGCTGCGTCCACAAGCAGTTCCTAGCACACAACATGGTTATCAACAATGGCCGACCCGTGCCAAGCTCGCTGAGCTGCCCCTACAGGTACTTACTGAGAGAACTTGAGGAGATCCGGCTGAGGTACCGCATATCCGTACCCTGACCAAAGGGTGACGCATCTGCTACCTACTCTGCACGGCCTCCAACAAGGTACCTGCACGCTGCCTCACACGGGTAATCAACCTCGCCACTCAGGCAGTACAGCAGTCAGTGCTGCCGGACGCACAGGCGCCGTACCACCAATAGTCACCCAGCACCACTCTCGGTACCTACCAAGGGCTTGTTCCCTGCCTCTCGGTAGCATCTAGTCAAGGTAATTCATCTCCTGCCCTCGGAGTAACCCTACGTATCAGGAGTTCGCTCCCCCGGCCCTCGGGTAGGACTCTAGCTACGTAGGCTTGCTCCCAAGCCCTCTCGGTAGACCTACCAGGTGTTCGCTGCCCCACCTCGGTCAGGCCTAGACTGTCAACTAGGGTTGCCCCGCACACTCTCAGGTAGCCTACCAAGGCCCGGGTTGCTCCACCACCGTCTAGGCGTCGTAGCCTAACCAAGGGTTGCTTCCTGCCCATCTCCTCGGTACAGCCTACCTAGGTGTTGCTCCCCACCCTCGGTATCCGGTAGCCTACCACAGAGGGTTGCCTTGCCTCTACCCTGTGCGGTACGACCTGATCCAGGGGGTTGCTCGTCTCGTCCCGTCTAGTCCTGGGGACCCCTCAGGCCTCAGGGTGTCTGGGACTGCTTAAGAATTAGATTATTTGCTAATATTTCTACAGAACGAGAAATTCAGAAAAAGCTGCATATAATAATGTTCTACTCTTGGGTTATGTAACTCCCGTGTGATAGTGCACTGCACAATACATAATTGCAAGTGTCAAATTATTTCTATTTGTTATTCTACACTAAATCCGGAATATGAACAAAGTATGTTTAGTTACTGGAGCATGTGGTAAGGATAATGATAGCAATAGGCTGGAGGTCACCTATCCACCTCAGTAGATGAGACTGTACTTGTATCTTAACTATGATAGATCTATCGGCTATCAAAGAATCGAATGGACACATTATGATAGTTATGATTTGGATGATTATTCAGCTTATATAACGAGTGTAAAAACTAAAGCTAAAAAATCAACACTTAATGATCCTTCAATCCTAGCTGCTAGTACTATGGTACATTTATAGTACTATACTTGCATAACTAAGCGTGGCTATTAGGCTAGGGAAGGTTAGGGTAAATTCTCTGTCATTAGCAACATCAGTACTAACACCTTTTTTACGGGTTGTGCACAGAATTCATAGTTACATACGTCTTAATGTGGTCTCTACCCCTATTGACTTTTGTCAGGGAAGTGATATGTACCGATGTTGCCGTCATCGTGACTAGTAAGGATAGTACTATCGAAAGTAGGTACGGACGGGCGACTGGAGTGGACTATCACATCCGTAGTCACTGCTCGGCTGATTGGTGGTGTCCCAATGCGGTGGGCCCTGTTGGTGGTCCTCCTGAAGTTGAGCCGGACCAACGGACAACCTGCCTGGCTCTGTCATGACAGGCACCCATACTCCCTCCAACCAGAGCAACGTCGTGGCAGCCAACTCCACAATCTGCAAATAATTTAGTACGCCTTAAAACCTGTGACTGGAGTAGCAGGAGTGTAGTGGCATATCTGACAGCAGCGCACAATATGTTCCTTTTACCCATCAGTGCTAAGGACCGACTCCGCTAGCATCACCTAACATACCAGGGCGCTAGCCTCGCTCGTGTCGTGCGAGGGAGGAGGAACGAATGGTAGAGGGCATACCGGTTGGTGGACTTTACGGAGATATTAATTGTTTAGCAACACGTGTTCCAACTTTGAAGCAGCTCTGTGGCCGGCGCGTAAAATCACAGTGTAATGATAGTCCCAGCAGGTCAACCAGCTGTTGCTGAGTTGGAGTTGGACTCCTTTGCTCGTAAAAATGGCCTCACGTCGCACCATAAAATCGACAATATTGTGCCATCTATAACAATGGTTGTGTCTTTAATTTATGAATGAATTTCATTGTTTCTCAGTTTGTTAGAAGTAGGAACCTGTACTGGGAAAAGTCACCCAACGTCGGCGCTGTCGATATTCACCTGTCAGGTTGTGGTTGGGACCGGTGCTCTGGTATCGTGAAGGAGGGGACAGTAGTTGGCGGCCGGTTTGATGCACCTGTTAAGGGTGGTAGATCCGGTTCTCCAGGATTAGAGTATAGCTGACAAGGTCAGGCTCACCTGGTAAATGCTAGGTCCAGCCTGTTCTGGGTGACAGGAGGCAAGTTGTGGCAGTGTAGATCTTGGGTAGAGTTTTTTCCTGGAGAAACACCTCCGTCCGGTCCAGTTCCTCCTCCATGGGTCCCTCCTCACTGCTAACCCCGTGTAATAAGAAAGTCTTGACGGCGGGCTATCTGAACGGGGGGGGGGGGGCTCGCGCTCCTGTCTCAAGTTCAACGTAGCGTTATTGAGAGCAGACCAAAACTACACTGTCACAAAGGGAAGGATAGAGTTGCGTTACGGCTATTTCTCATCCACCCCTCTCCACCACCCCCCCATACTCTACCACCACAACATCAGCTCCTTCTCTCACGCTGTCAACCTCACACGGTACTCATCATTTCAAAACATATTGTGATGATTTAACAGTAGATATTTTGAGTCATTTGCCGATATGTTAGTTTTTATATCGAAAAGGTAATATTTTGTTAAATAAATTAAACTAACAATGCGCAGGCTGCTCAATTTACAAGGCCTCTTATTGGACTATTTGATGAATTTTACCTACCGTGATAATTGTTAATGGTCCTTTCCTGCTGGCGCCACTAAGTATCAAATGAGATGCGACAAAATACTAATTGAGACCTCCTGGACAATAGTTCGACACGGCCGAGTTCTGCCGCCTCGAACTCACCAAGGGCACAGGAGGAATCGCCACCCCGTGTCTGGATCCCCGAGACACTGTACGAGGGATATGACCTGTCTAACTGCACGACCTAGGTGGACAGATGGGGGGGTGATGGTTGGACGATGTGGGGGTGCACGGTAGATTGACGAGTGGGGCGGTGGGCGTGAGACCAGGAGCCGAATTGGCTATGTTAGATCAAGACCAGTGAGGACCCGTGGATATAGTGAGGAGAAAAAGTATGCGAGCGGATTAGTGGAGGCATGAATCCGAGAAGACTCATACCAGGTAGCGGTATTGAAGGCCTGTCAGGGCTTAACACTGCGTAACCACAAACGATAACTATGGGGGGGATCTCGCTACAAACTTGTAATCGTAACTGAGACCATTTGGAGGATGTAGTTATATTCAAATTGCCCCCCTCTGGTTTGTCCCTAGTGCCTTGGAACATAACCAATTCACAAGCCTGAGTAGGCCTTTGACGTCATGCCAGACAGAGGGGCATCAAGCCATGCTTGCAGTATTAGTTATCTCGACAGACCCAGAGTAGTAGGTCCTTGGCTGGCCAGATATATATCTAGCTGTCTTGGCACAACTTAATTCTACAAGCGACTACGGTGTATAACTAGTAACCCCACCACCATGGCAACGAATAGATGTACCACACAACTTCTTCAAAAGGCCAGACGGTAGAATGACAAAGGAGATCAACAGGGTTTCAAGCTTCAGCAAAGCCACAATTTAGGACTGAAATGGGAGATGTCTTTTTTATTATATGGTTTAATAAACCCAGGATAAGTACCTACTCCAGCGACGCAGCCGTAAATGCCAAAACTGTAAAATTTTGTTTTATAGGTACAGTATTTGCATATTTTATACATTAAAAAAATGATGCAGAGGGTTTTGAGCATAAATATATGTACTCCCATTCTGCCTGCAACCCATACAATGAGAACATACTTTATTACGTCTCACTAATTGGAGCTACTAGTTCCCTTCTGTGCCCCTTCCTTCGGTTCCTACTCCTGCTAAACTGTTAACTTTGTCAGTCCGGGTATCTTCTATGCTACGATCAGATCTCTGGTTCCTCATTTTCATTTGTCTGATTCGGTGTGTGCGAACATTTATGTCTTTGTGCGTTTGAAAGACAAGTGTCATGTCCTGGGCTCTACTACGCGGTTGGCGGTCACTATTGCATTAGCTCCTTATACTTGTTACTCTTGCACCGAAATGATTCCTTGCATCCTTGTGACTCATCTAAGATGTTAGTTATTAACTCCCGTCCTGCCCCAGCCTGTGTTGGACAGTGTTTTGGTTCATAGTAGATACCACTTAAACTCTTGTAAGTTGTGGTATTGCTTTTGTGTGTCAACGTATACAATGTACCTGTACTTGCATAGATGTGCTTGCAGGGTCGAACATCAGCTCCTGGGCCGCCTTCCCGGCGTTTCCTATATAATTTACACGAGACAATTACCACGCTTTACCTAATATATACATTTAAGGCTGCGCATTTGAGTAACACGTGTTGCTGAAACCAACACGTGAATGCAACACCAAAGACATTGTTCCTAATACCTCTGGCTCGTTGCTCTCTCTCTCTCTCTCTCTAGCTTCCATCTTTGTCTTGTCGTTCTCTTCCAGCTTTATCACTGATTATCTGTCTCCTTTATCAGTTCCCCTTAGAATGACGTGATAATGATAAATTGACAAAATATGATTCTGAACCACAGTCATTTAAATGAATTAAAACTGTACTGAAAAACAAACTGTAAATCCAAAATATCACAAAAAGCATTAGGAATGAGAATTAGAGATTCGAAAGTGGATTGAATAAGAAGTGTGTAATGGCACTTGGAATACACATTGTGCATGTATGAAATTAAATATTAACGGGTTAATAACTAGGAAGTAATTGAATGATAAAATATACTAAATTATTAAGTGAATGGTGGCATTTATGTTATGAAGCGCGCGCGCGCGCACACATACCAAATATGCAGGTATATATTTACCACTAAGTGAACAGAGGAATTAGATAAAAGAAACTGTTTAATTGTTTGTCTCGTCCGGGAATCGAACCTGGATCCCTTGAGTGAGTGAGTGAGTGAGAGAGAGAGAGAGAGAGAGAGAGAGAGAGAGAGAGAGAGAGAGAGAGAGAGAGAGAGAGAGAGAGAGAGAGAGAGAGAGAGAGACAGACAGACAGACAGACAGACAGACAGACAGACAGACAGACAGACAGACACAGACAGACAGACAGACACGCACACAAGAGACGTGTGCGCGTATGAATATCTCTGAAATCGATATATATATATATATATATATATATATATATATATATATATATATATATATATATATATATATATATATATATATATATATATATATATATATATATAAACACACAGAGGGGGAGGGAGGTAGTTGGTGGTGCGCGCATGACCCGGAATTATTCAAACGTTTTACACTTTCCCGGACAAAAAACTGCAATCGTGAGACTAAGGTTGTGTTGGTGAGCACGGTTCAGTTGCTCTCAATCGCCAGGAATGGTGGTAGCCAAATACCCCGGCAGATCACCGCCCCGCCCGCTCCCTCCGACCAACCTGCCCTCCTGTTTTTGCCAAAATATTCACCACCGACCTCCTTTTATGCCAGTTGCTGCGAGTTGTGCGCCACCACTGTTATAGCCAACGTGGTGGCTTACTTTCTATTGTAAACCGTTTCGAGATGAACTGTACAATGCTGTACAAATATGAAGCCACATATATATATATACCTTTCTCTGATTGATGATGATGATTTAAGTGGTGACATATCTGTGGGTATAAAACAGTGATGACTTGGCTATGTATCATGTCATAGCCCCTTCAATGTACTTCAATATATACATCCAAAAAAAATGCAGGTACATATTTACTACTGGGTGAACAGAGACGTCAGGTAAAAGAAGCGTTGCGGCTATCAGTGAAAACAGAAAGCTCCCAAGAACTCGTCTGAACTGGGAGAAAGCCACCGTAGCCCACCTGGTTAACTTCAAGCGTACCTGCTTAACAGAAAACTTGATAATATTGAAATGTCAACTAATACAATTGCTAGCAGGCATCTTCAATGTCATTTGCATCACAAGTCATATTTGACTTTTCATGGGAAGCTTTTTTTTTTTTTTTACATCATGTTAGCGGCAGTTAAGACTGGGAAAGAAAGCATCCCTCTTAACACACGTCTAAGTGGTATGTCTGGCGGAAATGATCACGTACGTCAGACAACACCAGAACACACCGATCTTTTGGCTTAACGTATGGAAAGATTCAGTGCTCCAGAGATGGTTGGCTGGCCCAGATCAGAAGTAGCGTGTGATCACGACACTCAATGTGATCAAGCTACAGCTGATGCCGCATCAACTGTAGCACTAAGAAAGAGGATGATAATATTGTGAGATCAAAGGTTGGTGATAACCTTGAAAAGAAATTTTTACCATTTTGGGTGATTTTTTTTAAATTAAAAGTTCATGTAAAAGGAGTAAAGAAAGTCGTGTACGATTCCTCTGGCCCCCTTAACATGTGTAATGTTTTAAAACCCACAACATTTCCACACAGTACAACAGTGACGTACGGGACAGTAGGGAGGGACACTGTCCTGGCTACACCCGCAGTGTGAGACCTGTATACACCCTCCCCGTAATGTTAAGCACCTCAACACTAACCACTGTATGCTTAAGAAAGCTGCGAAAAGTTATAAAATGGAGGGGTATAATGACCCCTTTCAGAGCTCTGATATCTGTAATCTGGGAATACTTAATATCAGTCGTCAAGGTCTCTGCCCCATGATACATCGTCATCTGCAATAAACACCTTTGTACTTGTTCCCATACCAAAACAAGTGTCACCCATCTATGCCTGTAATAACAAAAGCGCAATTGCCCTAAACACGTTATTAAACAAACTCACAAAGTTGACACAGTTATTTAAGAGAACTGGTTAATTAACAGGAAAGCATTCCTGTAATGGCTAGATATCTATATATTTATTATCAGGTATTCAATGTACGTTTGAAAGAGTGTGTGCTGAAACACACTATCCTCCCAGATAATTTCTCCCTTAAATTCAGTGAAACACACTGAAACGACTATCCTCCCAGATAATTTCTGCCTTAAAGGTGAAGGTAAACAAGGTGTTTTTATCCCTTAATTACGTGATGTCCATCTTGAGTCAAGAGCCATGCCGCGTCAGCTGTACTAAGGCTAATGTTTTGTGCTATGCTGAAGTCAAGTTACATCAGCAGCAAAAAATATGCTATAGAAATATCAAGATAAACGTGTGAAAGAGATTGTGCCGAATACAACCTCACGTTCAAACCTGGCAAATATACTGTATTTGCTTTTAAATCTCGGGACTTTTTTTATCCAAATCACTAAACAAATTACTAGACAGTGAGTCTGGTCAAGTATTCAGGAATCAACTGAGGCAGGTTATGCCCTGTGCATGGCCCCATGCGGGTTTGGTGAGTTGAACTATTCCCTGAACCTACTCCAGATGTGCCCACTTGTAAATTTCTCTGGCGCTCACAGAAACCTCAAAGGCAGAACAAATATATGTTTCCAACATTGTTATAATAAATAATAAATAATGTTTATTCAAGTAAGGTACATACATACAAGAGATTTTACAAAAATTGATAGATTTATAGATACAGCTAGTACATACAACGCCTAAAGCCATATTACGCAAAGCGTTTCGGGCAGGTTCATTTAATGTTCATTAACTTGTGAACATTCCAACATTCCCAAATGTCCAACATTATGTTTGTAACTCATCTGCAATGCATGTACCTATACCTGAATTTGAATCTGAAATGTCACCAGAGCTAATCTGGACATCTAGATACCTAGTCGAAAGTAAATTTATTTAAAAGAACGTCGAACCTTGTATGGATGTGAACTATGGCACTTAGGAAATGTTGCCCGCGGTAATCTGAATAGAGGAAATGTTCAATATTGCATATTAAGATCCATCATAATTTAATTAAATTACGTATTCGTTATAAGACTGCCCAACCTTATGTTCACACCTAGACTTCCTGAAATAATTTACAACCTAATGATTTCCTTTTGTCCGAATGAATAACCCATCCATAAAATAAGCTCTTTTTTTAGCTCACAAATAAGCTCACAACACAGTAAATCTGTTCACGATCAAAGACTACATTCACTCCAAAAAATCTACCACTTACGGCTATTCATGCCTGTGCCACTTACTCTTGGCACAGGCATGAATCGGCCACCTGCTGGGTGCTTAATCTTCATCAACCAACCAACTTGTACTCTCCCTTTGATAATGTTGGCAGGGTCAACAAACAAATCTCTTAGCGATACGCCATAATAAAACTCTAAAATGAACGTTTGGAGAGTAAATTTTTAACTCTCAAAGCGAAGACAACATAGGAAAGAGATAATTCGTGCTAGAATCATTGCTCTCACCCTTTGTCATATTCAATAACATATCTACAAGAAAGATTGCTACCAGAGGGGTGGTAGCTTAGTGATTTATTATGAGCCTTATACCCATCCTGTGAGACATCATCATCTGAGGTTATCTTGAGAGGATTTCGGGGCTTTTTTCAGTGTTCCCGCGGGAAGTTCCTGGGGNAAGAACACCTCGTACACTGCTTATGTAGGGCTGACGTAAATCTGTGTACTCACCTATTTGTACTCACCTATTTGTACTCACCTATTTGTACTCACCTATTTGTGCTTGCAGGATCGAGCATTGACTCTTGGATCCCGCCTTTCCAGCCATCGGTTGTTTACAGCAATGACTCCTGTCCTATTTCCCTGTCATACCTAGTCTTAAAAGTATGAATAGTATTTGCTTCCACAACCTGTTCCCCAAGTGCATTCCATTTTTCCACTACTCTCACGCTAAATGAAAACTTCCTAACATCTCTGTGACTCATCTGAGTTTCCAGTTTCCACCCATGTCCCCTCGTTCTGTTATTATTACGTGTGAACATTTCATCTATTTCCACTTTGTTCACTTGTTGTTTGTGTATCTATGTATTTATGTCTGTAGGTTAGATAACCATTTTAAAGGCACTACAATCACCTGTGGTTGATTGTTCAATAAACCCTTGAACTATATGTTTAACACATCTCTAACCCTGTCTATGTAGGACAGAAAAAATGTATATATGCTGGTTAGCACTGTTAATGTCTGGCCACGTCTGTGGTAGAAAACAATAAAACACAGAACAAATCCAAAAAAAAAAAAAAAAAAATCCCAGGCCAGTTGTCCAAACGTCACCACTTCCAGTCAGGTCCCTTCTCCCCCCCTGGCCCTGGGTCGTCCCATCCCCCCCCCTGGCCCAGGGTCGTCCATCCCCTCACCCCCCCCTGGCCCTGGGTCGTCCATCCCCCCCCCCCTCACTGGCAGCCGCGGCTATCACAAGGCAGCGCCGGGTATCGATTCCAGTCCTTCGCTTTTATCTCGGTTCCCCACGCGTCTCTCACACACCAGCCGACCCCCCTGTTGGCCTCCCCTGTTGCTCCCCACACACTGTTGGCCTCCCCTGTTGCTCCCCACACACTGCTGGCCTCCACTGTTGCTCCCCACACACTGTTGGCCTCCCCTGTTGCTCCCCACACACTGTTGGCCTCCCCTGTTGCTCCCCACACACTGCTGGCCTCCCCTGTTGCTCCCCACACACTGCTGGCCTCCCCTGTTGCTCCCCACACACTGCTGGCCTCCCCTGTTGCTCCCCACCCACTGCTGGCCACTGCTGGCCTCCACTGTTGCTCCCCACACACTGCTGGCCTCCACTGTTGCTCCCCACCCACTGCTGGCCTCCACTGTTGCTCCCCACACACTGTTGGCCTCCACTGTTGCTCCCCACCCCCTGCTGGCCTCCACTGTTGCTCCCCACACACTGTTGGCCTCCCCTGTTGCTCCCCACACACTGTTGGCCTCCACTGTTGCTCCCCACACACTGTTGGCCTCCACTGTTGCTCCCCACCCACTGCTGGCCTCCACTGTTGCTCCCCACACACTGTTGGCCTCCACTGTTGCTCCCCACCCCCTGCTGGCCTCCACTGTTGCTCTCCACCCACTGCTGGCCTCCACTGTTGCTCCCCACACACTGCTGGCCTCCACTGTTGCTCCCCACCCCCTGCTGGCCTCCACTGTTGCTCCCCACACACTGTTGGCCTCCACTGTTGCTCCCCACCCACTGCTGGCCTCCCCTGTTGCTCCCCACACACTGTTGGCCTCCACTGTTGCTCCCCACACACTGTTGGCCTCCCCTGTTGCTCCCCACACACTGCTGGCCTCCACTGTTGCTCCCCACACACTGTTGGCCTCCCCTGTTGCTCCCCACACACTGTTGGCCTCCCCTGTTGCTCCCCACACACTGCTGGCCTCCACTGTTGCTCCCCACACACTGCTGGCCTCCCCTGTTGCTCCCCACACACTGCTGGCCTCCCCTGTTGCTCCCCACCCACTGCTGGCCACTGCTGGCCTCCACTGTTGCTCCCCACACACTGCTGGCCTCCACTGTTGCTCCCCACCCACTGCTGGCCTCCACTGTTGCTCCCACACACTGTTGGCCTCCCCTGTTGCTCCCCACACACTGCTGGCCTCCACTGTTGCTCCCCACACACTGTTGGCCTCCACTGTTGCTCCCCACCCCCTGCTGGCCTCCACTGTTGCTCCCCACACACTGTTGGCCTCCCCTGTTGCTCCCCACACACTGTTGGCCTCCACTGTTGCTCCCCACACACTGTTGGCCTCCACTGTTGCTCCCCACCCACTGCTGGCCTCCACTGTTGCTCCCCACCACTGCTGGCCT
>WNGS01003388.1:14078626-14093626 GCA_020271785.1 Procambarus virginalis | reverse complement strand
CTTATGTCCCTTGCGCCTTCAGCCTGAAGTCTCCAAAGGAATTTGTTGACTTACTGCGGGGAACACGGGCCACAGGGATAAGAGCCTCGTTGGACGTAGAATCACTGTTTACCAACGTACCTGTGGATGAAACAATCGGGATGATAGCGGACAGAGTGTATCGTGATCCAGCTTGTACTCCTCTTGACATACCAGAAAGCATTCTAAGGAAACTACTCCAAGCTTGTACTAAAGAGGCACCCTTCTTGAGCCCGGATGGGCACATGTATAAGCAAGTAGATGGGGTCGCCATGGGTTCTCCCCTAGGTGTCCTGTTTGCGAACTTCTACATGGGTACCATCGAACAAAAGGTCTTAGTCGATATGAACTTGAAACCGGCCATATACTGCAGGTATGTTGACGACATTTTTACACAGGTACCTGATGTCAGACATCTGCAGGAGCTGAAGGAGGCATTTGAGCAGAATTCCGTGTTGCGTTTCACTTACGAGATGGAGAAGGATGGGAAACTACCCTTTCTAGATGTAACAGTCATGGAAAGGAGCGGAGGTTTCCACACTGCAGTCTACACTAAGGAAACAAACATAGGAATGTGCCTCAATGCCAACAGTGACTGCCCAGACAGGTACAAGAGGAGTGTTGTTAACGCTTATGTCGACCGTGCTCTCAGCCACAGCTCAGGATGGAAGCAAGTCGATGAAGAACTCTGTAGGATAAGGCAGGTCCTAGTCAACAACGGCTTCTCCAATGGTTTCGTTGAAGACATCATAAGAAGGAAGGTGAAACGCCATGCAACCTCTGAAGAGACAACTAACACAACACCTGTACCCCCTATTAGACTATTTTACAGGAACTTCTTTTCCACAGCTCATAAAACGGAGGAAAGGGTCCTGAAAGATATTGTTAATAGAAACGTTATCCCTACAGACAAAATCAGAAGATACAATTGACGATTTACTATAAAACCAAGAAAACTGCCAACCTACTCATGAGAAACTCTCCAGACACAAAGCAGAACGCTTTGAAAGAGACCAATGTCGTCTATGCCTTCAAATGCCCACTTGGGGACTGTAAGCCTCAAAGAACTCAGTATATAGGCAAGACAACAACATCTCTTTCCAGGCGATTAACGATGCATAAGCAACAGGGCTCTATCAAGGAACATATAATCTCTTCCCACAACCAGACCATCACCAGAGAAGTCTTAACAAAAACACGGAAATCATCGATAGATACAGCGATAGCAGGCGGCTTGATATCTGCGAGGCACTACACATTAAGAAGTCAACACCAGCAATCAACAGCCAATTAATGCACAATTATATTCTACCCACTTCAAGACTCCGCTCCAATATAGAAGCATCAAGAAATATGGGCCAATAGGCCTTCTGCAGTTACTTCTATTCTTCCTTTTAGCTTATACCCATTGTTTCGTGTTCTGTGTTGTGTTGAAAGTTTGTTTTCACCTCATCCAAAACTATTGTAACATATCACCTCACCCAAATGCAGGTACAAAATCGAAGCTGTTTAACTCTGTTCAGTTATAGTTGTGTGTGTGTAAACTAAAGTCTGAAAATGTAATAAGTTTTACGAAACGCGCTCAAGTGTCGAGTCAGACTAGAAATAAAAATGAATTTTGGAGAGCTGATTTTTCAATTACCATCGACAGTAAAAAGAAACATAAGAAATATAGAGAAAATTCGTGTTAGAATTATTAATCTTACTTTTTCGGTCATATTTAATAAAAAATAATATATATATATATATATATATATATATATATATATATATATATATATATATATATATATATATATATATATATATATATATATATACATACACACACACACATTCATTCATTCTGTACTGTATATAATGTCCTATAGTATATAAAGAAATTATCAAAATGTTACAAATTTAGTATGCACTTCAGTGTAGTTATTACCTAAATGTAGTTACAGGATGAGAGCTATGCTCATGTTGTTCCGTCTTCCCAGTACAATGGAACCTCAGTTTTTGAATGTCCCTCTTTTTTTAATTTTTCGGTTCTCAAGCTCAGTTTCTTCTGAACATTTAACTCACTATTTGAGGTTTGCCTCGGTGCTCAAGTTTGTTGATACACGTATGGGTCGATTAAGCATTTGGTGCGCTTCAGTTTACAAGCGTCTCATGTCTAGTGACGACCTCGCTTGAATTCTTTGTGAAGAATTTAATTGTTTTTGTGCTTTTTTGGTTTCTGAACATAAATCTTGATATTATATATCACATCATGAGTTACAAGAATGTCAGTGGTAAAGTTCAACCTAAGAAAATAGTTATGAGGATGAAGAGGAAAAGCATGAGATTATTCATTGTGAGACAATGTGATGTCTCACTACAGACAAGTGTTAAAACATAGGGAAAGTGTGTATAAACAGAGTCTTAGTAAGACAAGCAAGCAGACACAACCAGGTCCTAGTGGTATGCCTGCAAAAGTAGGAGAGAGTGTACCCCAGAAATGTCATCATTGCTGTTGTAATGGAAGGGGACTCCCCTTCCAAACACTAAACACCTCTCCCTCCTCCCCCTCCCCCTTCATCATTATGCCAACAAAAGTCCTCATTAAAGGTATGATATAATTGTACATACTGTAGTACAAATGTTAGTACAGTAGTAGTATGTATGAAATGTATTTTTAAGTTAATATTTTTTGGGGGGTGGAGCAGATTTAAATAAATTTACATTATAGGTATTTCTTAGGGGAAAATTAATTTCGTTTTTCGAACCGTCTCTGGGAACGAATTAAATTAGAAAATGAAGATACCACTGTACTCTATCATAAGGCAGTTGGAAACTACTGACTCTCTTGAACAAATCCACAAGTGCCGTGACGAGGATTCGACACGGCCCGATTAAGGCAGCGTCTGGGATGCTCTCGGACGCAGGTTCGAATACTGACTCTCATGTCATCTGCTAACTTGTTCTGTGTACCATTCTGTAAAAGTACATAGCCAATGTTTTTAGGGTTGGGCCATGGGGTTTGTATCTATCAAAATACTGTAATAGTTATTTTGAATGGTAATTTTTCTAAAAGGTTTGTTTTAGATTTTACCATCATAATGGGTGTGATTGGCATCAAGGATGGCACACCCTGAATATTCAGTTCATAATGGGTAGCCACATCAGGATGAAGTGTTTACAGCATATAGCTAACTACATGCTTAAACTAAATTTCTTCACATTTGATATACAGTATAGAATTCTTAGGATCCTATCCATTCATTATCATTATCCCATTTTGCAATTTCATGTGGTGGGGAGGCATTAGCCTAGAGAAAATAGGTGAGTTACATAGTGAAAGATAATGCTGGTCTTTTGAAGTACAGGAATTTACAAAAAAAAAGTATAGGTATTAAATAATGAAATAATAAAAATATTCTTTGCACATTGATAATACCTGAATATATTATATAGCATCTCAACTGCTGCACTGTAGAAGTCCTCCACAGCAGCACCTCATTGCTATATAGAATATGGTGAACAGTGCCCCTAATGAAATGTCTTAATACTACATATTCAAATACTGTACATTAAATCCTTCCCTACAAATTGCTTCCACCAAGCCTTGTCCCATACCATATTACATGAGTTATTCATATTTACTCCCTGGTTCCTCTCTCCCTCACCGTGTCCACACACTTTTCTCCATGCCCTAGCCTCCAATTTCTCGAATCTGGGACTTTCACCAGTCTACTATCATGCATCCCCTCAACATGCCCAAACCACCGTGATACACATTTTTTATCTTGTAGTTTGTTGACTTTGATTTCATATCCGTCCATGACACTCATTACTTTCTCAGTCTTCTCTCCAAATGTCATCATATATCTCATACTATCCACTTATGCTCTAATGCTTGATTTATCACAGTCATACTTCCCCTTCATGCAGCCACTTTCTTAACATGACTGATCATACTCTCAAACTTTCATTGCATTAATTCCTCTCAGATATTTCTCACCAGATATAGTATTTAAACTGGTCCACCACTTCAAGCACTTCAGTCACATTAACGTATACTCATTTAACAGCCCCCATGGTGTAGTGGTTAAGACGCTCACCTGGCGTTTCGTGAGTACTTTGTCCTGGGTTCATATCCTGGCCGGGAGGATTTACTGGGCGCAAATCCTTAACTGTAGCCTCTGTTTAACTCAACTGCAAAATGGGTACTGTACTTGGTTGTTAAACGATCTTTCGTGGGGTCGTATTCCAGGAAACATAGGATTAAGGACCTGCCACTAGTAAGCTTACTAGTGGCTGTATAGGAATGTAAGAACACTTGTATATATAAATAAATAAATAAATAAAAAATAAAAAGGAGTAGAGTACTGAAAAGATGGGGACACCACAAGCGTAGCTCTTATCGTGTAACTACTTAAATAATTACATACTTGAGGATACTTATCTCAACAAGCACATACTGTAGTCAGTTAAACTTGTTTGTACAATTTTATAAAGCTTTCAGTCTGCAACCAAGTAAGTGTTAAGAGCTTTCCTGCTGATTGTGCTATTCTTATATTGTAGGAACATTGCCTGTTTTCAAAACAATGTTGTAATTTTTGCAGTCATTGACAACTATTCCTATGTTGCCAACATAAACATACTTTGATGACTGGGTATGAACCAGCAGACTTCATAGTGGCATGGCTGTTCTGTAGCATAAGAATTTACAACACAAAGTTGACACTATTAATAACATACAGTGCATAATCTCCTGTGATGATACTATATTATGCTAACAGTTTTCCATGTTTTGTTCCTTGTTACAATTATGCTGAAGTGGTAACACTTTGTAGTATACAGGAAAATACTACATTTATAATAGGTGACTTGAACAGACTTTTCAAACCAAAATGTATATACCAATACAGTACAGTACTGTATACAAAGTATAGTATTTTTGGAAGAATTTTTGTTAGAATACAAACAGTGAATACAAAACTCATGAGTTTGATAACCTTTTTGAACTATTTATCTATTCAAGCTTCTTTTCAAGTGTCAGAGTTGCAAGTTGCTAAGTCTATTTTTACACCATGCAGGAAGATTCTTAACCCTTTTGCTGCTAGGAGCAATCATGGTTGTACAGAAAGAAATTGACCCAGTGGTTCTGTGTGGGATTTCATTCAGGTGCCTAAAGAAAGCTTCTTTGTTTCCTTAGGTTTTCTGACCTTCAAAATTGGTGCTCAAACCCAGTAAATGCACTTCATAAGTATTTGAACAGTGACACAATGGTGTTTTGACTCTGTACTCCAGTATATTGGGGTTTTAAATGAATGAATGCCTATGAGGTTAAAGTGATTCAAGCATCATGGAAAAATTTCAGAGGTCATTGCTAAACTTGTTAATAAATGTGAAAAAAGGAAAAATAACTACAGTAGATGGATGATATTCAGTAAAAAGAGCTTTAACAACTAAGCTCTTCCTCAAGAGGATTTGAGATAAACCATATGATCATTAAATTCCGCTACCCAGGAAATCAGATTAGTCAAAAGAAACTATGAAAGAAAACGGGTCTCAAATATGAACAAAAGATAGCTCTTTTTATGCTTATACAGTACAGTGGAACCTCAGTCTATGAATTTAATCTGTTCCAAGAGACGGTTTGTACACCGAAACGAATTTTCCCATAAGAAATAATGTAAATTGAAGTAATTCGTTCCACACACACCCAAGTCTCGCTTCATGCAGATTGCCGTTCAATCCAAAACCATCCAAGTGGTTGGGCACCATCCCTTCCCCCCTATCCCATCCCAAATCCTTGACCTGACCCCTTCCCAGTGCTATATAGTCGTAATAGCGTGGCGCTTTCCCCTGACACCCCCCTCCACACACCCAAAAATATTAACTTACAAATAAATTTTATACAGAATACAATATTACTCATATTTTTTTTACTATACCGTACCTTTATTGAGGATTCTTGTTGGTGTATGGAAGATGGTGAGGGTGGGGGGGGAGAGGTGTTAGTGTTTGTTAGGGGGAGTCCTCTTCCTTTATAACATCAGGCAGTGATGCCATTTTTGGGGTACTCACTCTCTCCTATGTTTTGCAGGCATACCACTAGGACCTGGTTGTGGTTCACTGCTTGCTTGTCTAAGAACAGAATTTGTCTATAGACACTTTTTTCCCCCCCCCCCCTATATTTTAACACTTGTCTGTAGCGAGACATCACATAGTCATTAAAAAGGTTAATGCAACGGCCTGCTACAGCTTTATCTGGGTGAGACTTTTCAGCAAAACTTTGAAGCTCTTCCCATACTGCACACATTTTCTTAATTAATGAGGAAGGGACATCCTCTACTGCTGCCTCCTCCCCTGATGAAATTCCCTTAGCTGTCTCTTGTTGCTGCTCCTTGTGAAGAGGTAGGAGTTCTTTGGTGATATATAATAAGAAGAACTTTTATGTTTAGAAATAAAAAAGCAGAAAAACAATGAAATTCTTCACAAAGAATTCAAGTATGGCCGTCACTAGGCAGGAGTCACTGGTAAACCGAGCATGCCTCGCCCCGCGGCCAGGAGAACCCACTCGCCTGACCCATACAAGTACTGTATCAACAAACGACTCATACTCCAGTGCAAACTTCGTACACCGAAAAATCTTACTCTGGGGCATTCGTAGATTGAAGTTCCGCTGTATAAAGAGTAAAACTAGGACAAAAGAATATGTTGGGCCCGAGATGAAGGGAGGCCCTACATTGGGCGCAAAGTTGAGACCAAGTTATAACTGATAATATCAAGGTACCCAACACTGAATGAGTCTATCAGTTTTCACATTAGAAAGTTAAATCATCCCAATATCCAGACAAAGATTTGAAGCAAAAGAGAATGAGTTAATGATTATCCCCATTACATGTGAAGTAATCAGGCAGAGCATTGACAAATTAAAGGAATCTAAAGCTCTAGGTGTGACTGGGATTCAATCCAAAATCATATAACAACTGACTGATGAACTATGTTTTACCACTGAAACTGCAATTCAGAAAATTTCTGGACCAAAAAAAAAAAGTCCCCATAGATTACGATAGGCAGCAAAAGTTCAGCAGACAACTACCAAACAATCAGCCTAACCTCACATCATTACAACATGGTTATATAACAAAATAAATCATGTGTAACTAACCAGCTCACATTTTTATGAATGGTAACCAGCTACTCAAAGAATTCCCAAGAAATGTTGAGAAGAAATGTAGTACATGAACTTCTCCAAAGCTTTGGATAAGGTACCACAGGGAAGACTGATACAGACTTTGCAAGCACATGGAATACACAGCAAAATATAAGAATGGATGGAACTATGGTTATACAAAGAAAGCACATTAATGGAAGTAAATCTGGTGGGAAAAATATTGAGTGAAAAACTACAAGGCTCCATCTTGGGGACATCCCTTTTTGTTGTATGTAGTAGGCATTGATCAGTCTCAGCAGGAGACTATGGAGTTGCTGTCTAACAACCTCACCAGGGTGCAAAGCCAGGGGTAGGTTGATATAGAGGAGAAGCTGTTACCCAAGCAGCATGTCCCCCCTCTCCACGGCGCCGAAAGTCTCAATGGAAAGGCAAATGCCAATACGATTGGTTACAGCGCTGTCACAGGAACTGTGAGCTCCAGAGTTGACCTTGAAGTTGGTGAAAGAAGGCACAGGGACTCCAAACCTGGTGACATGCCGTGGTCAGGACGGAGAAGCTGGATGACCCCAAGATGGAGCCTTGCAGTTTTTATGTACATCAGCATATATACATTATATACATCAAATGAGAATACAGTACTGTATTACAAACTTTATCAAATTTGCAGACAACACAAATATCTATGGTAAAGTGAAAAGTGAAAACAATACCGAGACCTTGCAAAGTGATCTACTGTACTTTTAACTCTATAAATGGTCAGAAGACCTGCAAATGTTTTTCAGTATTGAATATATTGCATTAAATATGACTATACAAAGCGTAACTGTCATGTCAACAACATGATCTTGCAGAAGATTACCTTACCTTCTGGGTGGACAGCGCTTCGGGTTTGGAGTTCTGAGGTTCCGGGTTCAATCCCCAGTGGAGGCGGAGACAAATGGGCAAAATGTTTCTTTCACTTCTTCACCCTGATGCCCCTGTTACCTAGCAGTAAATAGGTACCTGGGAGTTAGTTGCTACGGGTTGCTTCCTGGGGATGTGTAATAAAAAGGTCGAGGATCGGGCTGTGGGGAAGCTAACCCTCGAAATCATCTCAAGATAACCTCAAAATACCTTACCTTGCGATGATTCCAGGGCTCAACATCCCCGCAGCCCAGTCCCTGGCTGCAGCAGACTTGTATAAAAATGGTACTTTACATATTTTCTTATGTGTTACAGAGGATGGGCTAGAGGAGCTTGCTGAAGACTTAAATAGTAGTAAGATCATGTATGCTGTTGTCAAAGTCATTGATACCAACACCACCAGACCAAAAATTGTCCTCATAAATTGGGTATGTATATTATTGTAATCTTTTTTTCAAGTGATGGTAGACGAGAGCTCCAGGCATTTTATGAATGAGGTCAAGTAAGAAAATTCAGGAATCTGGGAACTCTTTAATTTTAGTTACAAGATTGCAGATGTGAATATTCCTTTACAAATTTAAATTCATAATAATAATGCTGGTGAACTGCTAGGTAAGCTACCATTCTATATGCAGAAAGAGGGAAAAACCTTCACACTCCTCCATTAGGGGAAATGATCATGTTTTATTGACAGTTGCATGTGTAGTTTTATCCTTGTCCTAAGCTCTGGTTGCAGTAGATTTCAAGAAAAGTTCTCTCTGTGTCATCATTTGGCCTTGTTCTCTCTCTCTCCCTTGACTTCCATGGCTTTGCTCAAGTTTTGTCTCTTCTTTGTGATGTGATCTTTATGGCTTGTCTTGCCTGCAGGTAAGCTATGCTGGTTCAGGCTTTTAGTAAACAAATAGTCCCAGTTGCAAAATATATTTTTGCCAGTTGCAAATAGTCCCAGTTCCAACTTACCACTTAGGCTGGATGGTAGTGACAGTCTCGCTTTATGCAGGTCGATCCCCAACCATCCAAGTGGTTGGGGCACCATTCCTTTCCCTCGTCCATCCCAAATCCTTATCCCGAGTCCTTCCAAGTACAGTGATTGTGGGGTTGTGTTCCTTCCACTTCCAAAGTCTGAGTTGTGCCAGCTTGCCTTTCATGTGTGCATGGCAATTTGGAGGTTCTAGATGTCTGATCTTTGAGCATCTTGAAGGCTACCTAAACTTCACCTGGGCTGGGCATGGTTGGAGGCCTTGTGAAGCATTTTTCTGTTGGGTACTCATCATTGGTTCCTGAATTCCTTGATGGCCTTCAGTTCAAACTGTAAGCTTTCCAACCCATCCTCGACTCAAGTCCACTACATTCAGCGGTCAACCCCACAGACGCATTCATAAATTTGAACATGCTGTTCATTCAAAACGGGAATTTTCTCAAGTATAAATTAATATTATAATATATAGCATATTGTGCATAAATAGGCATAGGTTAGGTTAGGTCAGGTGTTTAGGTTCTGCTGGCGATTATTTGTATTTGTAGTACGTGGGTGAAGCGTTTACAGCGTTGTGGTTCGAACAAAATTCGTCAGTGAAGCACTTGTTCCGGATATGTTCAAACGTCAGCAGTTGTGAGTCGTGTGTAAACCGCTTTTCATTCATAAACAGGGGGTTTGGCGGGTGCATGGAATCACTTTGGATCTTTGTTGGAGGACGGGCTGAAGCATTCACTACAGTGGTACCTCGGAATACGAGTGTCCCTGTATACGAGTTTTTCGGAATACGAGCAGGATTTCCTCGGAAAATGGTCTCGGAAGGCGAGGGTTACCTCGGGACACGAGTTTGTTGATACGCGTACAGGCTGACCTAGCGCGTGGTGGCTGGGCGATCGTCGCCCCTCCGCCCGTCCGCCCCTCAGTTTACCATTGTCTCGCGCTCAGTGACTACCTCTCATCAATTCTTCTCGTGGATTTTCAGTGTATTGTTGGATTTTTGGTGATTTGACTATACAATTTTATTATATATCTCACCATGAGTCCCAAGAAAGCCAGTGGTAAGGATAAAGGCCAGAAAGCCCATGTGAGGATGACAATAGAGGAGAGCCTCAGCCAGGACCTAGTGGCACTCAGATAAAACGTCCCAGGGAGTGCACACCTGAAAGGTCCTCATTGCCTGATGTGATAATGGAAGGGGACTCCCCTTCCAAACAGTAACTCCTCTCCTCCTCCCCCCTCCTCACCATCTTCCATACGCCTACAACATTCATCAGCAAGGTAAGTAATAACTTGAACATAGTTTTGTAGGTTTATTTAGATGAATTAGGTATAAAAATTTAGTTTGATATGGGGTTTCTGGGGTAGTCAGGAACGGATTAATTCATTTCCCATTATTTCTTATGGGGAAATTCGCTTCAGAATACGAGTTTTCGGAATACGAGGCGTCTCCAGGAACCAATTAAACTCTTAAACCGAGGTCCACTGTACTGTACACAAATTGTAAAGGACACAATATATGCACATAAATGATAAAAATAAATAAAAATAAAAAATAAATAAAAATAAATAAAAAATAATAAATTGAAAATATATTTGTGGTAACACCAGTTGCTTAAATGGCCCACACGACAGTTTGGGAGCTTCGCGTATGGGCGACCAGCCCCTGATGATGTCACTGTGCACCTTGACCACGTCCCCATAGCCAAAGTAAGTGGAATTTGGTATTTATTTTTATATAGACATGTTCAGGGAAGGGAATTTATCATTTTACAAATAAAAAAAATTGGGGGGGAACACTTTATTTCATGCGCTCAGGGGGAATTTCACAATGAACTCGGCGCATCACAGTGGTTAAGGATTAACGTGTGCCTGTTCGCCCCTGTGCTTCCTCAGGATGTTGGCCTTGTGCAGCTGCACGTGTAGGTTCCCACCCTTTCGGCGTCTTTGGCAGCCGAGGATTTACGCACTCGCGGGTATTTGGCCTCTGTCTTGTTCTTCTTTTCCCTTCTCGAGTTGTCCTCGGACTGCCTTGGGGAGGATGTGGAGGCATTGAATGCTGGGCCTTCGTCGGGCGTTGGCGTCATACACAGGTCGTGGTGACCCGTCTGCGCATGTTAGGGGTTCGGGTTCTGGCCTACCTTGACGACTGGTTGGTGGGGGCTCCCAGCCGGTCTATTTGTCTGCTTGCTTGGGGCTCCTGGCAATCCCCTTCTTTCCCAGCTTGCTGGGTTTGGGTCGTTGGAGAACTGGAGGAAGTCCCATCTGGTTCCATCCAAGGTTCGAACCTGGCTGGGCCTCGTTTGGGAATCTAGGACCGCTTCTGTATGTCTCCGCTTCTGTATGTCTCCCCTCCTGGGGCGTTGCTGCGGCTGATGTCCCATCTTCATCTTTCGGTCTTTGGCGGGTTCCTGGGTCACTCGGCAGTTGCTCAAACAGTTGTGCAGAAGTCTGCGCTGGTTTAACCGCCGGATTGGGTGTGGTTTCGTCATCTGTTCTGGTTCCTTCGGGGACCTTCTCTTCCTCTTCTCTCGTGACTGCTGGGTTCGGCCTCCGGGGGCCTTGCTTCGGTTGCTGCATCACCGGCTTCCTCTTCAGGTTTTTCGGGGTTCAGTACCCTGGCGCCTACCCGAGCCCTTGCTCGATGTGTTCACAGATGCCTCGTATCTTGACTGTGGTTTTGTGACCAGTGCTCACCAGGCCGGCCAGGCGCGGCGTTCTCTGTTCCAGGGCTCTGTTCTCTAAGGTCGTCCACAGGGTTATTAGGTCTAGCCAGTCTGTGGTCTATCCTCGTGCCCATGACATTCGTAAGTACAATGGCCCCCTCCACTTACGAAATTTATCCATTCCCAGAAACGAATTTTCCCATAAGAAATAATATAAATTGAATTAATCCGTTCCACATTCCCCAAAATATTAAGTTCAAAATACATTTCATACCTAATACACACAAATATTTAGTACTAGTGTGTACAAGTTATATCTTTATTGATGACTCTTGTTGGCGTATGGAAGATGGTGAGTAGGGCGGGGGGTGGGGAGGGAAGGTGTTAGTGTTTGGAAGGGGAGTCCCTTTCCATTATAACATCAGGCACTGATGACTTCTCTGGGGTACTCTCTCTCTCTCCTATGTTTTGCAGGCATACCACTAAGAACTGGTTATGGCTCACTGCTTGCTTGTCTTACTAAGAATCTTAAGACACTTGTTTTTTTCCCTACATTTTAACACTTGTTTGTAGTGAGACATCACATTGTAATTAATAAGGTCAATGCAACAACCTGCTAAAGCTTTATCTGGGTGAGTCTTTTCAGTAAAACTTTGCAATTCTTCCCATACTGCACATTTTTTCTTAATTAAAGAGGAAGGGACATCCACTACTGCCTCCTCCTTCCCTGAAGGTTTGTTGTTCTGCCTAGCTAGTTCAACAACCTGTATACCATTTTCATGTTTACGAATGATCTCGTTTTCCTCTATGGTCATCCTCACATGTGTTTTCTTAGTTTGAACCTCATCACTGACTTTCTTGGGACCCATGGCATGATTATAATAATTACTTTTATGTATAAAACCAAAATAATAACCAGAAAATTATGACATTCTTAACAAAAAATTCAAGCACAATCGTCATTAACCCTTAAAGTGCGCATCACTTCATATGAAGTGCTAGGCGTTTTACCAGTCGACTGCGCTTCACTTCATATGAAGTGTTGGAGCACTACGCAAGATTTAAACGGCCCGCGGATGCACGGGGTTCACCACACCTTCATCAGGGCTCCTGTAAACAGACGCCATTTTTAAAAAAATCGTGAGCCAAACTCCCAGGTGTTAGGGGCCTCAGTATCGCGTAAGCTACCAAGCCTGACGCACGCAGCATGAGCTCACAGCACTGCTGTTCAGCTTGTGACCACAGCATCGCCTAAAAATGCCATAATATACTTGTTCATGCTATTATGTAGCGATGATATTATTACAGAAGACCCCTGACTGTGATAAAAGTGACCAGGGTTCTGATAATAGCAGGATTGCGATGATATTTAGCGCTGTGCGCCGTGGAGGGAGGAGTAATGCTGTGGGAGGGAGGGTGGTGGCGATGTTTTCTGACTGTGTGTGGCCACCTTTTATTGACTGCACTCAGCATACCAGCTTAGTGGTTCGCTATAGTGAACACAAATGTAGATACTTATATATAACGTGTGTATAGAGGGTATAAACAGCAAGAGAAGGTTTGGAGCCGCCATTTTGGTGAGGGCGGTGGCGTCGTCTGCACGACGCCACCGTGCAGATGACGGTGTTGTTTACTGGTTACCACGATGGTCTTTGGGCACCATACCAGTTTATTTGTACAAGTATGGTGAATAAAATAGGTAGATATTTATTTATAATGTGTGTATATAGCATAATAACACCACACAGTATTGTTGGAGGAGAAAATATTAGTGTGTCTGGCCTTGAGGGAGACAGCCATCAGCTGACTGTGTTAGGTCCTATATCTTTGTGCATTTACTCACCATACAAGCTTAGATGTACAGTTATGGTGAACAAAACATGTAGATACTTATATATACCGTCTGTATATAGTGAATTATAGCAAAAACAGTATTGTGGGAGGAGAATGTAGGCGAGTCAGATGACTGGAGGGAGGGCGGGAGTGGCTGGCTGGTACACGGCGGTCACTCCTCGTTACTTTTTGACTCATAATAGCTACTTAGTGGTTCTTTATAGTGAACAAAACATGCAGATACTTATATATAACCTGTGCTTATAGTGTAATAACCGACAAAGTATTTGTTCACTGATTGATGAGCATAACTGAATCAACAATATGCACACCATATTTTTGAGTACAGCAATGATTCACTCATTTTATTATATAAATATATCAAACTACACACTATGAATAATATTACAGCAAAAAACTATGAAACATCAATCGGAGACATTGAAATAATTAGGTAATTATCTCTTTGTGGCAACTCTGGCTTGACAGCTGGCGAGCAACAGACCGCCTGGGACGCATGCTGAGTCAGCGCCTATAATTTGCCAGACTTCCCCGCCCTATAGCGGGCAATATATGGCACTTACGATTTTTTTATTATTTTTCCTGTGATTAGTGAACACAAATTAACAGGTTAGGAAGAAAAAATAATTTTTTTTTTTTTTAAATGACATGCGCCTGTGCGGATAGCAGGATATTAGACCCCGAGCATGTTAAGGGTTAAGCGGAAGCCATTGATAAACTGAAGAGCGGGCAATACCAGGAACCACGTGCTCGGTTTACCCATGTGTGTGTATTAACAAATTTCTAACTCGAGGCCAAGCCAGTAACCCGATTCAAATTTTACAAAGAAATTGAGCTCGTAACCCGAAAAATTTGTAAAGAGCTGCATTCATAAACCGAGGTACCACTGTATACTGCTTTGGCTGCCGTGTTTGGCAACATGTCTTGGGCCGACATTCGGGCACAGGGGTCGTGGAGGTCAAACAGTGTCCTGGCCGCCCATTATTTGGTAAATGGTACTTGGTCCCGGTCATTTGTGTGTATCTTTGGGTCGCAGGTTGCATCCAGTTGTCTCGCCTTTGAGTTGATGTGTGCATTGCGGCTGCCTACCAGGTAAGTCCACTATGACACTACGACACTACTTGACTAGTACGACAGTCACTGAGGCTAATGCCTCCAGTGACTTTGTCGTAGTGGTCAAGTAGCTGTAAGAGGTACGATCTTCCCGCTCTAAATCCATGTTGGCCCGGGTTATGAAGGTCATTGGTCTCCATGAAACTGGTGACCTGACTCCTGATCACTCTCTCAAATACTTTTATTATATGGGACAGTACAACTGGTCTATAATTCTTTACCAATGCTTTGCTCCCTCCCTTGTGTAGAGGGGCTCTGTCTGCTGCTTAAGAGCATCTGGTATCTCCCCAGTGTCCAAGCTCTTCCTCCACACTATACCGAGT
>WNGS01003388.1:14060186-14077626 GCA_020271785.1 Procambarus virginalis | reverse complement strand
GCTTGTGCTACTGGCACCTTGCATTTCTTTATAAATATTGAATTCCATGAATCTAGACCCAGAGCTGAGTGCATGGGCATATTTTCAATTTCTCTTTCAAATCTGCCACGGTTGGGTTGATATCAGTTATATTTACAGGTGTTTGGATATCACGCATAAAGGTGTCCGGATCTTCCACTTTCATGCTGTTTATTGGTATGCTAAACATGTCCTCATACTGCTTTTAGGATTTCACTAATTTCTTTGTCATTCTCCGTGCATGAACCTTCACTCGTACAATAGATCCAATATTGGCAGTGATTTTTGCTTTTGATTTCACATGCGTAAAGAAATATTTTGGGTTTTTCTTTATGTCCTGAAATGCTTTCTGTTTTAGTTGCCTTTCTTCAATCTGATACGAGTGTTTCAATTTCGGCTCGATTTCTTCGAGCAGAAATCTCCCTGTTTAAATTATTTCTTCTTTGTAGGGAAAGTCGTGTCTGCTTAAGCATTTCTGTAATTTTTTTCCTTCTTTATAGTGTCGTCTGCGTTCTCTTTCTACGTTGGGCCTCTTTCTGGCTTTCCTCAAAGGAACACGTTTCAAACAGACTTGATATGCTTCTGAAGTCAGCTTTTCTATTCCTTTTGTAGGATTTTTATTACTTAGAACAGTTTCAAACGGAATGTTTGTAAGTTCCGTGTTTATTGTCTCCCAGTCTATCCTTTTAACCCTCAAACCGCTAGGGGATTTAACACCCACAGGCACAACAAAAAAATTCCAAAAAATTCTTTCGTCTTACAGAAGTGTTCATTTTTGTTCCCCTGATCACGGAAAAAATAACAAAAAAATCGTAGGTGGCATATTTTAGTCGCAATAGGGTATGGAAGTCTGGCAAAAAAGGGGCGTTGACAGCCTTCGCCAGACGAGGTCTACTCGGCTCGAGCTGTCAGGCGGCAGTTGCCAAATATATTATTACCTAATTATTTCAATGTCTCTGATTTTTTCTGAGTTTTTTGCAGTAATATTATTCAATACAGTGAATTGTGATATATTTATAATAAAACGTATGAACCATCGCTGTACTCAAAATTATGGTGTGCATATTAGTGATTCAATTATTATGTTCATAAAACAATAAACAAATAGTTTTGCTGTTATTACACTATATACACAGGTTATATATAAGTATCTGCATGTTTTGCTCACCATAACGAACCACTAAGTTGGTATTGAGAGTCAAAATGCAACGAGGAGTGACCGCCACACACCAGTCAGCCACTTGTTGCCACTCCCTCCCTCAACAACACCTCACTTGCCCTCATTCTCCTCCGACAATACTGTCTTTGCATTTATTCGCTATACACAGATGTTATATATAAGTATTTACATGTTTTGTTCACCATAACTGTACATCTAAGTTTGTATGGTGAGTAAAGGCACAAAGGCATAGCCACTCACACAGTCAGCTGGTGGCGGCCACCCTCAAGGCCAGACACACTAATATTTCTCCTCCAACAATATTGTTTGTGGTGTTATTACGCTATATACACACATTATATACAAGTATCTACCTGTTTTATTCACCATACCTGTACAAATAAGCTGGTATTGTGGCCAAAGACCGTAGTGGCCACCAGTAAACAACATGATGAGTCGTGCAGACGACGCACCTCCCTCACCAAAATGGCGGCTCCCAACCTACTCCTATTGCTGTTATTACACACTATACACACGTTATATATAAGTATCTACATTTGTGTTCACCATAGCGAACCACTAAGCTGGTATGGTGAGTGCAGTCAATAAAAGGTGGCCACACATAGAAGACAATGCCACCACCCTCCCTCCCACAGCATTACTCCTCCCTCCATGGAGCATAGCGTTAAATATCACCACAATCCTGCTATTATCAGAATCCTGGTCAGTTTTATCACAGTCAGGGGTCTTCTGTAATACTATCATCGCTAAATAATAGCAGGAACATATTTATTATGGCATTTGTAAGCGATGCTGTGGTCACAAGCTGAACAGCGGGGTCCATCTAATTACCGCAAGCTACCACAAGCTACACAAGCTTCACAAAGCTTCCTGGCAATGTTAGTAATGAATAAATATGATATGTTAGGTTAGGTTGACCTGCCCTAACCTGACCTGACCTGACCTAACCTGACCGACGCTTGGATCGCGGACTTGATTTGGCATCACCAGCTCTCTATTTTCGTCTAATTTCTTTATAAAAAGATACTTTTTCAGATTAAAATTGTTTTTTCGTGTTGTACATTCAGCACCAACATTATAATGAGTAAATATATCATATTTATTCATTACTAATGTATTGCCAGGAAGCTTTGTGAAGCTTGTGGTAGCTTGCGGTAATTAGACGGACCGGAATAGCAGTGCTGTGAGCTCGTGCTGCGTGCGTCAGCCTTGGTGGCTTGCTCAATACTGAAGCTCTCACACTCAAGAATGTTGGCCTGGATTTTTTTCTAGGCGGCATCTGGCAACTATCGGTCGTGGCTGCAATATAGCTGCCCCTATCCCAGGCGGGGCGTTTAATTATAGCGCTCGACACGAAATCATATACTGTATATATATGACGTGCGCGGTTTCGGTTTTGTCACTGAAAGCATATATACTGTATATGATTTGCATGGTTTAAGGGTTAATACAGTATTAAAATTGTAATAATGTATATTATATTACATAATATAGGACATTATATAATAAAGGGCATGTATATGAGTGGAATTGGGTGGTTATAAATAGGAGCTGCCTTGTATGAGCCAATAGCTACCTTTATTCTTATGTTCTTAAAATTAAATTTACTGAATAACCCCTCTTGCTTGATCATTGTTTTAAGTCTATTCTGAGTATTGATGGTAGTTTGCACTTCAATGAGTTTGTGATCTGAATATGTGGTATCTGATATCGTAATGTTCCTGGTTATGTCTTCATTGTTTGTAAAGACCAGATCTAGAATATTTTTGTTTCACATTGGCTCTGATATCTGCTGGTTGTGTGAAAATTTGTCACAGAATCTAAGCAGTTCTCTAATCTGTGGTTGGTTATGTCTCGATAGATTTCCTGGTATATTATTATTGTTTGCTATTCTCCATCTTAGATTAGGCAAGTTGAAGTTACCAAGGAGGATAATATTAGGTATCGGGTTCGCCAAATTATCAAGACTATTCTCTATTTTGTTCATCTGTTCTGCGAATTCCTCAGCCATTGCATCTGGCAGTTTGTATATTAGAATAATTAAGTATTTTCGCAATTTTTACTCCCAGTACCTCTACCACCTCATTTGTACAGTAAGGAGCTCCAAGCATACAAGGTCTTCCCTAATATACAGATCTACTCCTTCATGTGACCTATTTACACTATCACACCTGTATAGATTATATCCCGGTATCCAGATCCCACTGTCCAAGAATTCCCTTGCATGGGTTCCTGTGAAAGCTGTACTGAAATACTGTACTGCATTTGACTCAGTGAGGAGGCCATTTATGAATCATACTTTGTTTTTGTTCTCGTTTTTAGTCCTTGTATGTTGGCAAAGATAAATGAGGTTACTCTATTTGGGATAGTTTGACTGGGAGACTTTTTTGGCAGGTCCATTATGCGTGGACATATTGAGTTTGTTCTGACCAATGCTGATTGTTGTAGGGCAGCTGCCTGTCGTAGTTGTAGTTCCTTTTTGGTGTGTAATTTTATCTGTGATTCTAGTATGCAAGCGAGTCTGTCATCCAGTTCCATACATTCTCTATGTTCCCCCTTTTGAAATCTCTTTTGGCATGGTATAAAAAATTATTTGAGTTTCCTCCAAATTCATTATCTTGCTTGCCACTCTTTATGTAGCATTCTGTGCCTTTCATGTGAAAGTACAGTATGGGCAGCTGAGGTCATAGCATTTTCTGTCCTCGAGTGAGGTTTGGCACATGTCAGGATGGAAAAACCTACATGCTGATCCAAATCGACACTTCCCTTTCCAGATTTGCAGGCAAATCAACAGGTTCATAACATTTATGCTATGAACCTGTCGATTTTGTTCCTTAGATTTTTTATTTGTATTTTTTTCTCTCCATTTTCCTCCATTTCTCGTTTACAAACTTAAACGATAACTGTCGGGTTTCGTCCCCAAGGGGGTTCGGAAACCAAGTGGTGCTCTGTACTGTATAACGAGTGGAAAATGAAGCAGCTACCCTCCAAAAAATATGAACCAACTAGAAGTAAATACCTAAGTGTAGTTACAGGGCGAGAGCTAAGCTTGTGGTGTCCCATCGTCTCAATATTCTGTCATATAATGGTTTGGAACTACTGATGGAGGTGGTGGCCTCCACCACCACCTCACTTAACTTGTTCCAAATGTCTACCCCTCTGTTTACAAAAGTGCAATTTCTGATGTTTTTAGGCATTGTTGTTTCCTTAGTTTGAGAACTCTCTCTTGTCACCTGGAACTCTCACAGGTGACAACAAAGAAATGAGTGAAATACTGAGGCTTCAGTACAATTGTTTTGAGTGAACCCCTGAACACATTGAAGATCAATCCTGGAATTCTATAATCATCAAGAATTGCAAAAAATCACTATCACAAGCCCTAAACACCTATTGGAGACAGATCTTAGATACTGGTGTCATCCCTGACATACAGTACTGTACTTAAAAAAGCAGAGTTCATGTCACTTCACAAAGGAGGTAGTAAAGCAGATGCAAAAAAAATTTAGACCAATAGCTCTAACTTTGTACATCATAAAAAAATCTTTGAAAGAGTGCTAAGAAGTAAGCTTACAAATCACATGGAATCACAACATCTATGATACATAACCCTGGGCAACACGGGTTCAGAACAGGGCACTCCTAACTCTCACAATCGCTAGATAACTATGACATGGTCTTAGGCATCATGTCGTAGCATTAGTTGACAAATGTGACCATGGTATTATTGCACTCAATAGGAATTATTGGCAAAGTAGGGAGATAAATCCATAACTTTCTAACGAACAGAATGCAGAGTGTAATAGTTAACACAGTAAAATCCATATCATCCACTGTGAAAAGCTCAGTCCCCCAAGGTACCGTACTTGCTCCACTACTTTTTTTTCATTCACATACCAGACATAGACAAGGATACAAACTATAGTACTGTATCATCATTCGCAGATGACACTTAAGATTTTCATGCGGGTAGACAATACAGTACAGAGGACACGGTAAACCTCCAATCTGACGTAAATTGGGTCTTTCAACGGGCCCACATTTGATTTTTAATGAAAATAAGTTCCAGCTCCTGCACTATGAACAAAACTTAAAATATAAAAACAGAAACCATATATAAAAAGGAATCAAATCACACTATAGAATGAAAAAACAATGTATAGGATCTAGTAATAATCATGCTGGAAGTTCTTACCTTTAAATGAACACAATAAAGTAGATGTCATCACCAAGAAATATGACAGGTTGGATAACTAGAACCTTTCAAACAAAATACGCCATACCAATGATGGTACTTTTTGACACTAATGCTCTCTAGGTTGAAATATTGTTGCACACTAACAGCCCCATTCAGAGCCGGAAAATTGTTGACCTAAAGAGCATGCAAAAATCCTTTACTGCTAGAATCCACTCGAGTCATCTAAATTATTGGGACCAATTAAAAGTTTTAAATCTGTATTCTCTAGAGCACAGGTAAGAGATACTCTACAAAATAATCTACACATGGAAAATATAGAAGAGACTGGTACCAAATCTGAACATATAGATTACATCGCATGAAACCAATAGGCATGGCAGGATATGCAAAATGTGCACTTTTGAAAAGTGCACAATAGGGCACATTTCAATGTACCCCATTGAAAAGCAATAGGTATGCCGAGAGAGAACTAACAACAAGGGAACAAGACTTCAACACTCTCCCGCTACACATAAGGGGAATAACTGATCACCCTCTCAGTGTTGGAGAGAGAGAACTCAAAAAACACCTCCGAAGAATACGTGATTAACTAGGCTGTGTTAATCATACGTCAGGCTGCCAGCAGCTGCCTGGTCAGCCTGGTTGACCAGACAACTAACACAAGCTAGGAAGATATACAGCAGTTGGACTTGGAGTTTCATCTTGGGTCCTGAGAGAATGTGCATCTTAGCTGAGCATTCCACTTGAATGGCAACCTGTCCTCTTACAAATTACGACTGAATTGGCCATTTGCCCGTATGGCCTAATATGGACGTAATTTGAAAATGAAAAAAAATTGAAAATTAATTTTCAATTTTTTTTTTTCCAAAACAGTAAGTTAAAGGTGCTCGGGTAGGTTAGGTGGGCAGGAAATTCTCCTCAAGTTTCAAAACATCATGAAAAATGTTAATTGAAAGTTTCGTCTCCTAACATTTCCGAGTATGCCAGAGGACTCAAACAGAAAACGGGACAGTACATCACTTTCGTGAGCCAATTTCATTTAAAATTATGTCCATTTTTGGCCATAGCGCGCATACGAGCGAAAAGCGACGTTATTTTTAAGAGGACGGGTTGTGAATTGATATGCCCACATATTTTTATGAACAAGAATCTTGACAGACAGACAGACAGACAGACAGACAGACAGACAGACAGACAGACAGACAGACAGACAGACAGACAGACAGACAGACAGACAGAGACAGACAGACAGACAGACACAGACAGACACAGACCCACACATATATATGGAAAAAAATTCCTGGAAAGAAATGATATAACAGACAGTACGGTTTTTTATCACAAAGATCCTGTGCAACAAATCTACTCAGTTTTATGATTCCGTATAACCACAGAGAGCCACAGAAAAGGAAATGGATGGTTTGACTGCATTTATCTGGACCTAAAAAAAAAGGCGTGACAGTCCCACACAAGAGGTTTTGGAAACTGGTACGTACTAGAAGGGCAAAAGGGAGACTGCCGGATATGGTTAAAAATATTCTGACAAAGATGACGATGGTAATCAAAGGCAATGTATCCGACTGGAGGAGTGTTACTAGTGGCAAATGAAATTCAGTGAATAAATGCCATGTTATGGAATGTGCAAGGAACAGGAGACAATAGGTCACATGCAACCTGCAAATTAAGTAGAAAGGAAATCAAGAACTACCAAAGAAAGAGAGCTAGGGGTGGGTCTGGATAGTAAATAGTAAACTGTCACTGGAGGAACTCGAAGGACATTGTGGGAGGAGCACATGCTACAGTAGCTATTATATTAAGTAGCATTATTGCTCCAAACTCTCATTAGTAACAACGAAGATACAGTACCGGTAATAACATGTGCCCCTAAATTCCACTTAACTTATCCCTGAGAACTCCACTTTTCAGGAAGTTCTACGTTAATCCTGGGTCCATAAATTACCTGAGAATTCCACATTCCAAGAAGTTCTACACTAATCCTACATGAGCTTATTACAAATATCTTCCCAAGTGTACAGACATCAATCAGGCACATTGATCAGTTTGGCAAAGTGAGAAGCTTATAATACAAGCTGTCGATAGCAGATCGTCATCATCCCCTTACGGGCTATTCATGCCCGTGCCACCTTTTGGGTGGCTTAATCTTTATCAATCAATCGATCGTCATTAGTAAGAGTCTAACTCCAATAGTGTTCAGTGACAGATGCTCGAGAGATCCTGCAGATATTAAAAAACCATCAACATTTATCAGTGTGCATCATAACACTCAACTGACTGACTTGCCGTCTCATCATTGCTTGTCAAGCTTCGCCTGCAAACTTCTGCATACCACATATGCCCAAATATATATATTTTACTACTATGTGTGTTTAGTGTCACCACAACTGACAACCATACAACGTTACAAGTCCCCTGGCATCTTGGTCATTATGATGTCAGATGATACCACAAGGCATAACCAAACAAGAGTCCCTTTGTCTCAAAGGGCCCATTCTGGCTTACATGTAACTATTAGTAACCTCTTGTAGCTAAAACTCCCCCTCCCTTAACACCTAGATAAAGGGAGCCCATTTTCAATGTGCAATGTTGATATTTGTGTTTCTTGAGAAAAGGACTCTAGCCAGACACCCAATATTTTTAAATGTCCAATTGGAAGGGAGGTACTCTATATCGGATTATATCACTACTATGTGCAATTGACATACCTCACCTACAAGAAGGGTAGAAGCTGAAAAAAATTAACCTTCACACTGGTACTCATCATAATGTAATGATGACGATTGCTAAGAGGAATGTTGACCGCTGTCCAGGCCAAAATAAGGTTTAGGATTATGTATACAAAAACGGGGACAGGTTTTCGCCTCTGGTCCCTGGTTTAATCTCACAATGACTCGAGGGCCTGATGTGGAATGAATTGGGCCAAGCTATCTGGGTAGCCTGAGGAGGCCTGGTCGACGACCGCGGGGACGCTAAGCTCCGAAATTGTCTCAAGGTAGGTATGGTAGCTTGTACAAAAAGACATCAAGGACCCAACAAAGAGGCTTTTATTACATTCAATGCAGTTTTTCTTACACAGCAATATGGCAAATTTATATAAATAATTTGTAATTTATTTATATTCATTCCTCCAAGTCATAAATAAACGAGGAATATTGAAATGCAAGTGAACTTTTGTATATTCAATGATGTTTGCAAAAACCATCATGCATTTAAACAAAAATTGCATCTATGTTATACTTTTTTTTGTTATACTATGTTTTGTATCAATATACTATGTTATACTACTTTTTATCAAATTTAAACTTCTAATCCTTCAAATGGCCTGGGGAAACATGAAATGATCATAGAATTTTCAAAGGTCACTCAGCAAGCTACTGAGGTGGGCAAGTATGGACACATGCCCACTTCTCTCAGTAGCTTGAGAGGGATGAACAAACATGAATGTTTGTGTAAGTTTTGATATTAAAATATAGAGGAACCTCATGTGATGAGCAGCCCCATCTACGAGTATTTCGGGTAACGAGTGAGCCACTCACAGAAAAATTTGTCTCAATTGATGAGCTTCCGCTCGATTTACAAGAAAACTACGTGGTGCTTCCTAACTTTCCCGCTGGTTCTTGCAAATTCTTGAATACCTCCGACGACAGTGTTGTTGTTTTATCACACAGGACAAACATTCCTCTGTATTTATTTGTGCTTTACTTTGTTTTTTTGTGGTTTTGTGACTATAATTTGTAACCCACAATGTCGCCAAAGAAGCTGCTTGCTAAAGATAGTGTTGTCAAGAGGAAGAAAGACAATTACTGTAGATTTGAAGAAGGAAATTACCCGACTCAGAGATGGATTCTCCTTCCACACCATAAGCCCCTCTCCTTCCCCCCCCACCTCCCCATCGTCTCATTCAAGCCAGCAACGACTCTTCATAAGGTAAAGTATAATTGAAGACAGTAAAAACAAAACATTTATAATAATTACATGTATTATAATTACATTATAAAATTTCACACTGATGTTTTTCGGGAGTGAAACAGATTAATTTTATTTCCATTATTTTAAATGGGGAAATTCGTTTCGCAAGACAAGCGTTTCACATGACGAGCTTGATGCCAGAACAGATAAAATTTGTTGATCGAGGCTCCTCTGTACCATGACCTTTCAAAACTATTATTCTAATACACAAAAACATCCACATCCAATGAATTGAACAAATTTCTTTAAAGGTTTTTGGCTTTTAGTAAAAAAAAAAAAAATCCATTACTGTACTTACCTTGAGAAGATTCATGTTGCTGACCTAAAGACCCTGACGTTCCCGGACCCGCATATAACCCTGCAGGAGAAAAAGCAAAATCGATTAATGAGGGTGAATTTACGTAAACCAGTAAAATAATCTAAAACAAAAATGTTCTGAATATTCTCTTACAAACTCAATAATACAGCACTGAACTACAATACTAACAATGGAGGAGCCAATCCATGAAGTATAAGACATGCAAGTGTCCAATTTTTCAATTATTCAGAGCCATGCCAACATACAGTTTGATATTTAAACATTAAGAGCAGACAAAATGATTAAGGTCATAAGCCATTTGGGATGTTGATCCGAACACTTTCTTCAATAGGTCAGATGTAACACAAACAAGGAGTAACAGGTTCAAGCTCAACAAGCAACAATATAGAAAAGAAAACAGGAGACGCTTTTTCACCCATAGGGTTGTAAACCCGTGGAACCGCCTTCCAACTGAAGCCGTAAACGCCAAAGCTGTGCTGGGTTTTAAAATACAGATAGAAAAGATCATCAGGGCAAATGGGGGGACCTCTGACAAGCCACCAGCTTCCTGTCCTCATCGCAGCCACCACTATTAGTGGCCCTCAGGTAAACTCAGGTAAAAATAAAAAAAGAAAAAGGGTCAAGTACCTCATGAGTCTATTCCTCGAGATAAATTTTTAGTTCCATGGCTAGGAAGTACTTCTTTTACTCTTAAAGCTGATTTGTACAGTAGCATTTTATGGAAGAACTTAAGAGCAGCGGCGCTGTGCACACATTTACTCTTGATAGCTAGCTCGTGGCCTGTGGATATTTATATACATATATATTCTGATAATAAAAAAAGAGAAAGCCACAGCTGTTTCGTACTGCATTCCTTTCCACTACAAGAGCGCTACAACCCACAACTAAAATCTTTAATACAGAGTACAATGTCAAATGAACACACAAGGGAAACTAAAACTCACTACGTACAGTTAAGATTGCAAGCAAATTAGGCATGGGGAAAATCAAGCTACTCAAAATCATTTACCTGAAGCAACTGTAATAAAAAGATTCTAAAACAGTAACACGAGAGAGAGTGGAACCTGACTCGATAGAACCCTGGTTTTACAGAAGACTACATGGAATGACTCAATCCAGTAGAGAACTTTGTGGCAACCTGGTCAATCTGGTCTACCTGGGAACAAACCACATTTGCATGTTCAAGATATCTGCATTATCAAGTTTATTTAAATTATATATTGCAAAATTTCTGGAGGATTTTATCTTGAGGTTATCTTGAGATGATTTCGGGGCTTTAGTGTCCCGCGGCCCGGTCCTCGACCAGGCTTCCACCCCCAGGAAGCAGCCTGTGACAGCTAACACCCAGGTACCTATTTTACTGCTAGGTAACAGGGGCATAGGGTGAAAGAAACTCTGCCCATTGTTTCTCGCCGGCGCCCGGGATCAAACCTGGGACCACCGGATCAAAAGACCAGTGTGCTGTCCGCTCGGCCGACCTTATCTTTGCCCATTTTCACACAAACTGTACAGTACACCAAAACATGATAATTGGCAGATTTAAACAGAAGTACAACATTGCCAAGAGAAAAATTGTCAGTGAAAAACTGATTGCATACACAAACAGTATTGAGTCTTTTAAAACTATATTAAATACCTATACGTTTTCCAAGAATTTATATCAGTATCGACTCTAACAGTGATGAAACAGACCTATGTTGGAGGCGTTTGCCTGATAAAACTCTTAGCTAGGAGGAGTGAAGTAAATGTGCCAGGGTATAAAGTGAACAATGGTGTATGCACTAATGCAGATGGTACACACAATCCTTTTAACTGCCAGCAAATATTCCATGGGATAGTGTTCTAAAAGATCACCATCCATGAGTGGTGCCATCCGCCATTCATCTTGACATCATATAATAGTATTGTATTTCAATCAACTCTTTCCCATTTCCTTTCAATTTCTTTTTTGCAGTGTGTGTCTCTCTCTCCATTTGGCTTCAATAGATAATATATTATTAAAGGTTTTCCTCCACCTTTTGCATTTCCCAACCTGACTGGTTCTCATGACTTTAACACTGGAATTAATAACTTGCTATAGATTTCAATCCTTATCAACTTCTGCAAAAGCTTTTACTGGCCCTGTTCCTCACTGACCTGTAGCAATCACTACTGGCTTGACTGTTGTTTTCATTACTACTTTAGTGATTGTCCATTCCTCTTCCACTGCTTTTAACCTGTTAAAGCCAATCGACATTGTTCTCTCTGTTCTGGTTGTTTTACATCCCTTTCTCTATTAATCACTCTTCAGGTCCTCTTTCCCAAATACTGTAGTCCGTCTTAGTGAAATTAGATCTGCTTGCAGTCTTCACGTAACTACTTCGCTACATGCTCATTCTTCCATATTCTCACACATTTTCTGCTTGTTCCATTTGAAGCCCTACCATCTGAGCTACAAGTTTGACTCTGGTGTTGGCATTCTTCTGCACCTACTCTTTCACACAGACCTCCAGTGACACAAACAAATCTCCAGGTATAGGTTATTTGAGATTATTTCAGGGCTTAGCGTCCAGTACTTACTGCTAGGTGAACAGGAGCATCAGGGTGCAAGAAACTCTGCCCATTTGTTTCTGCCTACACTGGGGATTAAACCCGGAACCTTAAGACTACGAATCCTGAGTGCTGTCCACGCAGCCATCAGGCCCCCCCCCCTTGAGTGTAATATATAGATACATACATACGTAGGTGAACACAGATAGCCATGTTTTTGTTTACCTGTCAGTATACCTTGTCATGATTGTGCATCACTTCTGTCTTTAGAATCCCTGTCTTCCTCTAAACTCTTATTAACCTCAAATCAGTCCATGATACTTCATCCTTTCTTATGTCTCCATATTAATTATTTCTCATCATGAAGAACATCTGGGATTTAATTCCCATACCCAATTTTCTTGACCACTAGTTTTATACCACGTACACTAGCTAGGCATAGCATAAAATGTATACAAAGCCCAAGTCCCATCTTCCAGTAGACACTAACCAGTAAGTGGTCAGGTGAAGGGAAGGTAGGTTGGGGAAATGGTGGGTGGAAGGCTTAGAAGGTGCATCTAGCAAAGCACAAAAATAATGAAATTTGAAAATTAACATATTTACAACAAGGCTAATGAATGAATAAAGACATCCAAGCTACAAAGACAGGTTAACAAACTCCAAAGGAGGGAAAAAGGCAAACAAGAAATGATCAATACATACAAAATATTGAAAGACAGACAAGGTGGACATGCACTACCCTTTCAAATTGAGCAACAATAGGGGAAATGGATATGAGTGGAAGCTTTAACTGTAAATAAGTCGGAGAAAGTACAGAAATACTCTAATGCAGATACAGTGGTTAACACATTCCTTATGCACAAAGAAATCACAATAATGTGATATATTGACAAGAAAATCAGTAGGAGGCATGAGGAGGATTCAAACCTACACACTGGGTATTCCCAAGCATATGCCTTAGACCACTTAACCACAAGGTCAACTTGTGGTTTCATGCACAAAAGCAATGAAACCTTGGTATTCAACTGAATCCTCTAGTTCTGAGGATTCTACTGAAGCCAAGTCATGGTTTCACGCATTGCCAACATGCACTAACTGTGGTTCTACCCCCAATGCTCCTCTTCAAATGCACAAAGAAATCACATTAATCCCCTAGAGGATTCAGTCGAATACCAAGCTTCATTGCTTTTGAGCATGTCGTGATTAAGTGGTCTAAGGATTGTGCTTGGAAAGACCAGTGTGAAGGCTTGAATCCTCCTTGTGGTTCTTACTGATTTTCATATTGCTCATATTAAAGTACAGTATTTTAAGATTGAAGTCAATAAAACAGGGTAATCTTCCAGAGTACAAACAGAAGCATTAAGGAAGAAAACAGTACTACAACAAAAACATGACAAATCCACAAGGTATAGTATCTGTACTAGAGAAACCAAATTAAAACCAAAACCAAATTAAACCCTATAAACTATGAAATATTTTAATATTCAACTACAATAATCAGTAATATACTAAACTGCCTGGCAATAGGCAAATTTTAGGAATACACATAATTTAGCTTTCTAAAAGGTTGAACAACAATTTACCTGCAGCTTCTCTTGGTAGAAGACCCATGAGTGGTGGTCTGATCACCATGGGTGGTGGACTGCTTAGAGCTTCCTTCTCTCCACCTCCGTCTCCCATCTCTACCCCCATTTCCCCAATGTTCGTGTCATCACTTAGGGAGTCGTCTTTAACTATATGATGATGTAGTAGTGCCTGTGTGGGGCGACTACTGGAACTTATGTTGGGTGGTGGGGGTAGAGTTGAGGGTGCCTCGCTACTTCCTTGATAGCCTTGGATACGTTGCCGTAAAATAGAGCCTTCCGTTACAAGATTTACTGCTTGATCTGGTATATGGCTGTCCTCCTCTCCCACAACCACTTCACTCTCATCTTCCTGCTTTACCTTTGGCACATCTGGAGTGGATAGTTGGGCTGCTAAGAGTGGGGGAGGGGGCAACTGTGCAGGAGGTACAGGTTGTGAGTTTCTGGTTGTGTTGTCCCCTCTCTGACTGACTGGGTTAAGAGGTTTCGTGAGGGCTGCGGCCAACGTAGAACTTTCCAAACGAGGACTTAGTTCTATTCGCGCTGAGGGCACATCTGAGCGGGGTGGAGTAGAAGGTGCTGCGGTGGAAACTGGCAAGCTAAGGGTTGGACTGCTGTCTGGTCGGCGTTTCTTGGGTGGTGGTGAGATGTGGGACGGCTGTTGGAGTACATGGCTAGTAGGTGAAGGTGTGGATCTCAAGCGTGGTGAGGACGGACCCTGGACAGCTACAGCACCCAGGCTACTCACCACCTTATTTACCAATCCTCCCTATGAATAAAAAGAAAAATGTGTAAGTATAAAACCAGAGTTGAATGTAATGAAACGCCATTTTCTGGGTGAGCCCCGTAGGCTCCCTGAAGCTAGCTGAACTGATATGTGCTATATTAGTTTGGGGGCATCGGTCAAAGGATGATTACCGGGAACCATGAGCCAGAAACTGGTCCCCTCAGAGTATTTATAACATGTATTTATAAATAAATACCATTTTGACCAGTTTCAATGGCAAACTGCCCCTCAGGCACAGGGAGCAATGGCCTATGAGCACATTACATTTAAAGTATGTCATAATTGCCATCAACCTGGGAAGGACTCAGAAAGGCGCGTGAAATAACAAAAGACCACTGTCTGGTTAACATGTGCAATCTATATCCCAAAAGATCAAAATAACTCTCCTAGAAAGAAACCAAACAAGCAACACTATGCGACTAGTACTTCCGCTCATTAGCGCTACCCCCCCCCGTAGGGAGGATGGGAGGGGGGTAGCGCTCTTCTTCCCCTGCAGCAACAACCCTTGCCCAGAAGGCATTAGGGCCCAAGCAGGGGCAAAGAAGCCCAAGCACTTCAAACAGACTTTTTCCGACCCCCGGGAACCCCAGACAAAGGCCTCATTGCAGAACCTTCTACGCCCACCACCCCTGAAGAAAAGGCGGTGTCCAGGAAAAAAGCTTCAAAGAAGGGAGTCTGCTGGGTTGACCCAGAAGCCTTGGCAGGAAAATCGGGCTCAACCACCTCTGCACCCGAATTGGAAGGGGGGCAGCCCCCGAAGCCACCAGACCTTCATCCCACGCTAAACCCCGCCCCAACCCCAAAGCTTGCAGACGTTCGGAAGCAAGAAGCAGGAGGGAAAAGGAGCAGGGCAAACCACGCACACCTGGGAAGGAAGCCGGGGCACGGAAGAAACCATGGTCGAAGCGATCAATGCCCCCTCCCAAATCCAGGTCCCTAAAACCAAAGCTGAGTAACTCCGGGGCCTCCAACCAGGCAACCAACCTGGCTCATTACAGTAAGAAGAATCAAGTATGTAATGCAGCCATTGCCTGATCCCTAAGATCAACAGACTTGGAACGAGGAAAGTAGAGCATAAGCGGGAAACAAGGCCCGCAAGACTTTGGGTTGATGGTGTCCCTGACTCAACAGGTAGCATGACAGAGGCAGTACAGATGATCGTTTCCCTGAGGCAGGGGCAACGAACAACCGTGGACTTCGCACAAGGCGAGAGTGGGCTCAGAAGAAGTAGCCATTGTACAACCGAGCCCTCAGGCATTTTCCCAGGGCCTGTTTGGAGAATTAACCCTATGGGAGCTCAAGCACTGGGGCCAGCTAAGCTGGTAGAACCCTGTCAGGTAGAAAGCAAAACGATCTCCAGTAGCAGCTATGAAACCTTGGGGCAACAGAGGAGAATTTCCAACACAACCTAGGCTTGCCTAATAAGAAGCTAAGCAGATCTCTTCTGTCTAAACAAGGCGAGACCACCAGAGAATGAAAAGAAAATGAAACCAAAAACCCTTGAAGACACACAACAAACTGGCAGTCAGAGAGAAACATCAACTGCTGCGTTGAAGTAAAGCTAGCTGTGTCAGCCGCAGTGCACCCCCACCCAGCCAATAACACTTCCCTACTTGGGGAAAGATGGAAAGCCCTAGACCTCTGATGTACCTCAAGGGTGAAGACAACATCAAGCGATGAATTCTTCAAACGGGGAGTGATTCCCAAACACCCCAAAGAAGATAACCCTGACACGCAAGGACAGCACTCACAGAGTACCTAGGAAAGGTCACCCTAGGTGCATGCAGCTCCTGGATTTTAAGACACCTGGCCACCACACCACACTCAGCTTGAACAGCCACACGGCAAAATCCAGAACAGGAACACGAGGCCAGAGGTGACTGATCTGACCATCAGCACATCAGTTCTAGAATTGGAGTGGTGGGCTGCCAGCTTCCTCTTTCCTCCCTGCTAACGAGCAGAAGTGCTAGTCTCATGAAGGGGTGCTCGTTTGGTTTCTTTCTAGGGGAGTTATTTTGATCTTCAGGTATGTATATTGCACAGGTTAACCAGACAGTGAGTGGTCTGTCTTGATTTGCCTACCTTTCTGGGTCCTTCCCCGGTCGATGGTAATTATGACAAACTTTACTTTAAATGTAATGTGCTCGTAGGCTATTGCTCCTTGTGCCTCTCTGAAGGGGTCAGGTTCTGGCTTGTGGTCCCCGGTAGGCATAAGGACTCCTGTGACTGGTGATCCCAAACTAATATAGCACATATCAGTTTGGACAGCTTCAGGGAGCCAACAGGGCTCACCACAAAAAATAAATGTTTTATTTTACATATCCCTCTCACATAGAACAGACTATCTCTTATGCAAGCTCCCTCTCCATCTCCTGTATCACAATTTTCTGAATAATCTATTTCTAATAGTACATGGCCACATTGACCAAATGGTCATGGAAATTTTAAATTTAAGATTTCTTTCTCTGTCCAAGCAAAAACTAAGGCAGATTAATAGTCTATTGCCTTCTTTAATTTATGTTATTTCTTCTATGTGCTGATCTATGAATGTCCCCATCATTAGATTACAGAAACTCGGCTATTCATTTTCTCTCCTAGACTCATTTTTAACTCAAAATTCATTGGACTACACTCAACAAAAATTCAGCTCATGCTAATGAGTTTTCTCTAATAGAAAACTTAAAAAACGAAACTGGGAAGACAAATTTGTTCTAGCAATGTTGAAGAGTAGTGCGAGTCAAGGAAAGAAGGTGTCTGGTGCAATGAAAGTCCTGGTAAGAAAATAAAATATAGGAAGAGATGCAGTCAGGAAGCTGCACAACAGAGTAGCATTATCTACCCT
>WNGS01003388.1:14044120-14057651 GCA_020271785.1 Procambarus virginalis | reverse complement strand
CGTGTACCGATGTGAAACAATGCAAGATACAAAATTTTGCCAGTAGAAATTGAAAAAAGAACTAGAAGACAGAAGAAAAAAGGGGGGAGGTGATATGATCACTACATACAAAATAGTAACAGAATTGATAAATCGATAGGGAAGATTTCCTGAGACCTGGAACTTTAAGAACAAGAGGTCATAGATATAAACTAGCTAAACACAGATGCCGAAGAAATATAAGAAAATTCACTTTTGCAAACAGAGTGGAAGACGGTTGGAACAAGTTAGGGGAGAAGGTGGTGGAGGCCAAGACCTTCAGTAGTTTCAAAGCTTTATATGACAAAGAGTGCTGGGAAGACGGGACACCACGAGCGTAGCTCTCATCCTGTAACTACACTTAGGTAATTACACCAACGATACTAAGATGCAAGAAACAACTACACAGCAGTGAGAAGAGAGGCAGAAAGAAATTTTGAAAAAGGGATTGCAAACAAATGTAAAACAGAACCAGGTCTACTCTATAAATTCATAAACAACAAATTGCAGGTAAAGGATAATATTCAGAGGTTGAAAATGGGAAATAGATTCACGGAAAATGAAAAGAAAATGTGTGAAACACTAAACGAAAAGTTCCAAAGTGTGTTTGTACAAAATGAAATCTTTAGGGAACCAACACAATAATAATTCCAGAGAACAACATAGAGCACATAGAGGTGTCTAGAGACGAAGTGGAAAAAATGCTCAAGGAGTTAAGTAAGAACAAGGCAGTTGGTCCAGATGGAGTTTCACCATGGGTTCTCAGAGAATGTGCATCTGAGCTCAGCATTCCACTTCACCTGATCTTTCAGGCAGGCCTGTGTACAGGTGTCGTAGCAGACGTGTGGAAACAGGCTAACATAGTTCCAATCTACAAGAGTGGCAGCAGGGAAGACCACCCTCAATTAAAAACCTGTATCATTGACTAGTGTAATAGTGAAAGCATTGGAAAAACTAATCAAAACTAAATGGGTAGAACACCTGGTTAGAAATGACTGCATCTGTTTGGACCTAAAAAGGGTTTCGACAGAGTTCCACATAAGAGGTTGTTCTGGAAACTGGAAAAAAATTGGAGGGGTGACAGGTTAGCTTCTAACATGGAGGAAAAATTTCCTGACTGATAGAAAAATTAGGGCAGTAATCAGAGGCAATGTGTCGGACTGGAGAAATGTCACAAGTGGGGTACCACAGGGTTCAGTTCTTGCACCAGTGATGTTTATTGTCTACATAAATGATCTACCAGTTGGTATACAAAATTGTATGAACATGTTTGCTGATGGTGCTAAGATAATAGGAAGGATAAGAAACTTAGATGATTGTCATGCCCTTCAAGATGACCTGGACAAAAGTATATAGAGTACCACTTGGCAAATCGAATTTAATGTTAATAAATGCCATGTGGGGTTTGTTTTGTTATGCCTACCTTTCTGGTGCCTAACACCAGTCGATGGCAGATAAGGAAAACCCCAACCACAAGGGGGTTTTCCAGGGCCATTGTTTCCTGAAACCTCTCTGAAGGGGCCAGGTTCTGGTACTGGTCCCTGGTAGGTCTGAACTCCTTAGCTAATGTCCTGGTCTAATATAACATACATTAGCCCGATAAGCTCCAGGAAGCCGTAGGGGCTCCCCACAGAAAACAAATAAAACCGCATTGGAAATATATAGAACAAATAATTGAAAATATATTTGTGGCAACACCCGGTGTTTGAATGGCTCGCATGACCGCATTTGGGCGTGTCACGCATGGGCGACCAGCCTTTGATGACGTAACGACGCACCTTGTCCACGTCCCCACAGCCAAAATAAGTGGAATTCTGTATTTATTTTTACAGAGACATGTTCAGGGAAGGTAATTTATCATTTTACAAAGATAAAAATTTTGGGGAACACATTATTTCTTCGCACAGGGGGAATTTCACAATAAACTCGGCGCAGCACGGTGGTTAAAGAACTGTGTTAAGAGTAATATGCGGTAAAGTAGTAAATTTCACTCAATTCGTCATCATTCTCAGGAAAATGGCTTGTAATCTCAACATCTGTATCGTCAAAGGCATGAGATTCTGCAACAAAATCTTTCCCCATCACTCCACACAAATACACCTGCTGTCTTCCGAGAGGCAACATGGGCACCACAGCGGAGAATCCGTGAACCAGGAGCTGAAGCCCATTTAGCAACAGTAGGGGAGGGAATGGACGATGAGGGAAAAATTACTTGAAGATGAGGGGCTTTGTTCCTCATTGTTTCCATGTGGCGGCGCTTGGATGGGGAGAGACGCTGCTGACGCAACAAAACATCGCCTGGTAACACCACGCACCCCAGTGGCACTAGCAACGGGCATGGTAAAACTATTAACCGATTCTACATCATTAAAACCAGAAAATTATTTCCCTTCCACAGACTCGACGCCCAAATCATCATCATCTCACACAGTAACACATAAAACTGTGTGGTTGGGTGCGAAGTGGTGTTGAGTATGGGCGAGGAGGCATGGGTTAGAGGCTAGGCCTGACCCTCGTGACATCCACATGTTAGCTCTCCCTGTCGGTTGTATCCACATCCAACGGCTGTGTGTAATCTTGATCTATGTCGGAGTCATCAATATCAGGTTCCTCACCCTTCTTGAACAATTCAATATTAATTTTTTTGCTCGGTCAGTGACTGTGAGGAGCGGTGCACCAAGTGCGGTCGACTGCTGCTACACGATGCGCTCACCATAGTGTCTTGATCGTAACTGAGGCCTCCCCACAATGGCGGCCTACACTGGATTTTTTCCAAGATGGCATCGGTTTACTATCGCCACTGGCTAACGTATGGGTGCCCCTTTACACTGTGGGACATTTAAATCGTGCACGGGACCCACAATTGCCTATGTATGTACAGTATTGAGCCCTTTAAGGGTTAACAGCCTTCAAAATATTTTTTTTTCTTATAAAAGTGTTCATTTGTGTTCCCTCACCACGGGAAAAAAAAATTGAGGTGTTAGAGTAAGTGTCGGAGCTTGTCTGCTCCACCCACACTGTCAGGTAGGAGTTGCCACAAAGATATTATTACCCAATTATTTAAATGTCTCTGATTTTCTTTTTTTTCCTTTTTTTGCAGTAATATTCAATAGTGTGTAGTGTGATATATTATATAATAAAATGTGTGAACCATCACTATACTCAAAAGTATGGTGTGCATATTAGTGATTCAATTATTATGTTCATAAAACAATAAACAAATAGTTTTGCTGTTATTACACTATATACACACGTTATATATAAGTATCTACATGTTTTGTTCACCATAACTGTACAACTAAGCTGGTATGGTGTCCAAACAGCATAATGGCCATCCTACACAGCATAACAAATCACAGGAATAGACAGGGTAGATAAGGATAAATTGTTTAACATAGGTGGTATGCGAACAAGGAGACAGGTGGAAGCCGAGTACCCAAATGAGCCACAGGGACGTTAGAAAGCCCTTTTTCAGTGTCAGTTGTTAACAGACGGAATGCATTAGGAAGTGATGTGGTGGAGGCAGACTCCATACACAGTTTCAAATGTAGATATGATAGAACCCAGTAGGCTCATGAATCTGTACACGAGTTGATTGACAGCCGAGTGGTAGGACCAAAGAGCCAAAGCTCAACCCTCACAAGTACAACTAGATGAGTACACCAGCCAGCAGACGGCATCACCACCCTCACCAAAATAGCTCCTCCCAAAATACTCCTTTTGCTGTTATTACACTATTTACACACGTTATATATAAGTATCTCCATTTGTGTTCACCACAGCAAACCACGAAGATGGTATGGTGAGTCCAGACATTAACAGGTTGCCACACACAGTCAGAAGACGCTATTACCTCCCTCACCAAGATTACTCCTCCCATCATACAACGCACAGCGCTAATTATCACTACAATCCTGCTTTTAACAGAATCCTGGTCATTTTTATCACAGTCAGGAGTCTTCTGTTATACTATCATTGCTAAAAAATAATAAGTTACATATATATTTTAACAATTTTAGGCTTGTGTGGTTACAAGCTGAACAGCAGTGCTGTTAGCTCATGCTGCATGCACCAGCCTTAGTTACTCACTCAGTACTAAGGCTCTCACACCCGGGAATGTTACCACAATTCTTTTTTTTTTTAAATGGCATCTGTTTACTAGAGCCCTGAGGAAGCTAATGTGAACCCCGTGTAGCCGCGGGACATTTAAATCGTGCACGGCACTCTCAATTGTATATATACAATTTGCACCCTTTAACCACTGGACTGCACCAACTGAGAAACCCCGGTCAGTTGGAAACTGCACCAAATGACAAAACTATTTTTTATTCTTTCGTACCCATTCAAAATGTATGCGCGGTTGGTCGTGTACGAAATGGACTCTTAGGACCTCCAGTGAGAGGCAGCCGTCTTGGAAAAAAATCCCAGAATGCCCTAGGGCTACTGGCTGGTTTAGTACTGAGTGAGCAACCATGGATGGCGCCAGCGCCTTTGGCTCCCAAACACCTGTCCAACGCGGTGTTGAAAGATTGTGCTCTCTCGGTGAAATTCAAATCTTATTGTTTGAAGAACATAAGTCATGATATTTGTGAAGCTAGGCACAATAAGGACCTAACACAAAGGTCAGGTGCAAGTGATAAAGCACCTATGAAGACGATACAGCAAGCGTATCCAGTTGTAGCTCTGAGTGCCACCTTTGCCCACCTATGCTATAAATCTCCAATTTATATAGATGATACATAGACGAATCGTTTTCTGTGTTCAGTGATGATGCATCTGATACAAGTAGCATAGATGAACAGGCGATGAGTCACAATAACGTGGCTGAAGTATGTTGACCAGACCACACACTAGAAGTTGAAGGGACGACGACGTTTCGGTCCGTCCTGGACCATTCTCAAGTCGCTTGTGATGAGGAGGTAGAGAACGGGTAATAAATAGGCAAGAGAGAGAGGTGAGGAGGAAAGTAAGGTGTAGAGAATAGTAGTAATAATGAGAACTGCAGAAGGCCTATTGGCCCACACGAGGCAGCTCCCATTATAACCACCGAAGGAAAAGTAATAGGAATAAGAAGAGGATAGCAAGGGAGCGTAGGAGAAGAGAGAAAGAAAAGGAAAGAGAAAGAAAGATAAATGGAAGGGGTAAGCTTATGTTAAGTCACGTTTGTTAGAAAGATTAGAGCATTTGAGTATGTACTGTGAAAGGGAAGAGTCCACAGCAACAAAGCCAGGACTCATGTTCATGTTGGGTACTTGGTGTATAAGAGCCGATTCTACAAGACGGCGTCTGTGAAGAGTAGAGGCAGGAAAGATTATTTTGGAGGAAGACCAATCAATGGGATGATTAGAATCCCTCACATGGCAGAAGAGAGCATTGTTAGTGTCTGCAGACTTAACACTTCTCTTGTGTTCTTTAAGTCTGTCATTCAGTGTACGGCCAGTTTCGCCAAAGTATTGGAGAGGACAAGATGAACAGGAAATAGAGTAGACACCAGCAGCATTTGAAGCAGGAGGAGCAGTGTGAACTAGATTGCTACGAAGTGTGTTAGTTTGTCGAAAGGCGAGTTTAATGTCAAGAGGACGAAAGGTATTGGTAAAAGTTTTGAGTTCAGATATGAAGGGAAGGCATAGTACAGTGCTACTACTGTTGGAAGCAGGTTTAGGATGAAAGAAATTTCGTTTAGCTTGAGAGTAGGCAGAGTTGATGAAATGCAAAGGATAACCAAGGCGAGAGAATGATTTGTAGATAAAGGAAATTTCAGAATCAAGAAACTGAGGGTCGCTGATGCGTAGAGCGCGGAGGAAGAGAGAGACGAGGACATTTTTCTTAACAGGAGGAGGATGGTAGGAAAAGAAGTGAATGTACATGCCACTGTGCATGGGTTTACGGTAGACAGAGAAAGAGAACCCAGACACAGAGCTGTGAACATGAACATCCAGAAAAGGAAGGAGGGAATTAGATTCCCACTCAACTTTGAAATGGATAGAAGGAGCCAGATTGTTAAGAGAGGCGAGGAAAGGCTGGAAAAGATTAAGGTCATGAGGCCATAAAGCAATCTTTCCTGCCTCTACTCTTCACAGACGCCGTCTTGTAGAATCGGCTCTTATACACCAAGTACCCAACATGAACATGAGTCCTGGCTTTGTTGCTGTGGACTCTTCCCTTTCACAGTACATACTCAAATGCTCTAATCTTTCTAACAAACGTGACTTAACATAAGCTTACCCCTTCCATTTATCTTTCTTTCTCTTTCCTTTTCTTTCTCTCTTCTCCTACGCTCCCTTGCTATCCTCTTCTTATTCCTATTACTTTTTCCTTCGGTGGTTATAATGGGAGCTGCCTCGTGTGGCCAATAGGCCTTCTGCAGTTCTCATTATTACTACTATTCTCTACACTTACTTTCCTCCTCACCTCTCTCTTGCCTATTTATTACCCGTTCTCTACCTCCTCATCACAAGCGACTTGAGAATGGTCCAGGACGGACCGAAACGTCGTCGTCCCTTCAACTTCTAGTGTGTGGTCTGGTCAACATAGNCATCAGTCAGAACTGACCATGCCAAGCTCACGTAATAGTAGTTTTAGTGCTGTGTTAGGTTACGTTAAGTAAATTTTCATGAACTACAAATTTCAAAATCTGCAATATCAACCAAGAAGATGAACTACAAGATAAGCTGGTTTGTTATAATTAGAGTACAGGTATATTTTTAAATTAGTGTATGTGTGTGTGGAAACTCGGATTATGCTGGTTGCGGTACCAAAAATTTCAAATACAGTATGTTTATTTTTGGACTTTCCCGGTAAAAATTCCTGCTTATTCGGATGTCCGGCTTATCCAGTGATGGGTCCTTCCTATATACTCCAGATAAGTAAGCTTAGTCAGTATTGAGAAATCATAATTTCACACCCTCACATCATGGATATCCACCAGGATAATATGCCTGTGTAAAGTACTTAAGCTCCATCACTTGTGTTTCCCACAGCCCAGCCCCTAAACACTTTCTTCAAAAGTAGTTTTATAACTAACTGAAAAAATATAAGAATTGAGCTTTAACTATATGCAATGAATTTGCCATAGCTCCAACCACTTCTCATCTTGTGCCCTAAACAATATTTTAAATGTAATCTGAAAATTATTATAAGATGATACAATACACCATTTTCTGCCCCCCCCCCCTCCCTCCAACATACACGGTGGGTGTGCACCTACCAAGTGAATCCTATATTTTGCCCAGTGTATGATGGATATACTGTACACAAAAAACTAAACTGCAGAAATCCTGCATTTCTCAATTGTCCAACCAAAAATTACCATGTACTAAACACAAATATTTAATTTGTGTTTTTATATTAATAAACATTAACACTTGACGGTACTGTATTAAACACAGAGCATTACTTTTTTACATAGTGTAATAAAGTTCTTTTGTCCTGGAATAGATCATATTTTTCCCACAACACCCTTAACAAAATACTTTACGAAGTAGTCAGTTTGAAGGAATGTATCCCTGCATGATATCAAAAGCTAACTACATTTCATAGTTCTTGCTCAATGCACTGAAGGAAAGCATACAATGGCCACTTCATATCCTGAAAGATTTGTTTGTTGTGCAGCGTATGGGAGTTATCAGAGCAAGGTTTCCCAGTACTGTACTGTACTGTAGGCCTTCACCCGATTTGTAGCTTCATCAGTATTAACAATGAAGTTTCTCATTGCCAACTCGAGTACTGAACAGTAGTTTCTCATTGCCAACTGCCATCATATGTTATATGTATTCGTATACTATACCTGTATAACAGCACTACAAAGCAACCATAACAAAATTACAAAGTCCTTCTACATGGAAAAACCTCACCCAGGACTGCAAACAGAAAACAGTTCAACAACTGAAAACATTCAATGAAAGAAGAATAAGAATTTAAATACTGTGTATAAAGTTCAAACAACACTCACCCAGTCCTGCGTAGTGTTCCCCCAGCCCGCCATTACGTGGTTCTGTACGGATAAATGAGGAACTGCTGTATAAAACATCACTGCTCAACAAAGATTCATGTCAACTCGATGTGAATAATATTTGTCAAAATTTCATGTATAGTACGTAAAATTTTGATTAATGTACTACTAACACAATTTGGCAAATTATATCACAAGCCTTCCTTATTGAAAAACTTTAGCATCGTTATTAGATAGCCTTGGCAATTAATCAAGAAAGGTATTCCCAGGCCATCATATCTCAGGATAAAGAAAAAGTAGTGTAATGAGTAAAGGGACTGCAATGATTACAGGGTAACTGAGTTGGAAGTGGCAGTACTGTAATTGTGATGATGATAATGGTTTCAATGGTGCAGAGGGTTCGGTAGTACTGGTGGAGCTTTCAGTGGTACTGGTTGTTATGACCAGGGTGGTCTAGTTGCAATAAAACAAGGCACAGAGTAAAGCAAAGAGTGCACAATTATTATCCGTTGAGCGACTTCTGGGTGTTACGGAACAGTTGGGGGGATAATTATTTGTGAATGTGTACTACTACCTGCTTGATGGGGTTCTGGAAGTTCTTCAACTCCCCAAGCCGGCCCGAGGCCAGGCTTGTCTTGTGAGAGTTTGGTCCACCAGGCTGTTGCTTGGAGCAGCCCGCAGGCCCACATACCCATCACAGCCCGGTTGGTCCGGCACTCCTTGAAGAAAAAATCTAGTTTTCTCTTGAAGATATCCACAGTTGTTCCAGCAATATTTCTGATGCTCGCTGGTAGGATGTTGAACAACCGCAGACCTCTGATGTTCAGTGTCCTCTAATTGTGTCTATGGCACCTCTGCTCTTCACTGGTTCTATTCTGCATTTTCTTCCATATCATTCACTCCAGTATGTTGTTATTTTACTGTGCAGATTTAGGACCTGTCCCTCCAGTATTTTCCATGTGTATATTATTTAGTAGCTCTCTTGTCTCCTTTCTAGTGAGTACATTTGGAGAGCTTTGAGACGATCCCAATAATTTAGGTGTTTTATCTCGTCTATGCGTGCCATGTGTGTTCTCTGTATTCCCTCTATTTCAGCAATCTCTCCTGCTCTGAAGGGGGAAGTGAGTACTGAGCAATACTCAAGATGGGACAACACAAGTGATTTGAAGAGTACAATCATTGTGATGGGATCTCTGGACTTGAAGGTTCTCGTAATCCATCCTATCATTTTTTCTGGCTGACGCAATACTTGCTTAGTTATGCTCCCTAAACGTTAGGTCGTCAGACACCATTATTCCCAAATCCTTGACATGCTGTTTTCCTACTATGGGCAGATTTTATTGTGTTTTGTACCCTGTATTATGTTTCGGAGCCTCATTTTTGCCGTATCTGAGTACTTGGAATTTATCACCGTTAAACATCATGTTATTTTCTGCTGCCCAATCAAAAACTTTGTTAATGTCTGTTTGTAGTTTTTCAATGTCTTCAGCAGAGGTAATTTTCATGTTGATTTTTGTATCATTTGCAAAGGATGACACGAAACCGTGACTTGTATTTTTGTCTATATCTGATATGAGAATAAGGAACAGCAGTAGTGCAAGGACTGTACCTTGAGGTACAGAGCTTTTAACTGTGCTTGGGCTCTATTTTATTTGATTGACTGTTACTCTGTGTTCTGTTCGACAGGAAATTGAGTATCCAGCGACCTACTTTACCAGTTATTCCCATTGACCTCATTTTGTGTGCTATCACCATGATCACTTGTCAAATGCCTTTGCAAAGTCTGTGTATACTACATCTGCATTTTGCTTTTCTTCTAGAGCTTTTGTGATTTTGTCATAGTGGTTGAGTAGCTGTGACAGACAGGATCTTCCTGCTCTAAATGCATGTTGTCCTGGGTTGTGTAGTTTATTATTTTCTATAAAACTAGAAGTTTGATTCCTAATCACCCTTTCAAAAACTTTTATTATGCAAGATGTTAGCGCAACTGTAGTCTATAATTTTTTGCCAAGGCTTTACTATCCCCCCATGTGCAGTGGTGCTATATCTGCTGATTTAAGTGCAGCTGGTATCTCCCCTGTATCCAGGATTTTTCTCCATATTATGCTGAGCGCTTGCGTTACTGGTGCTTCACATTTCTTAATGAATAATGAATTTCACAAGTCCAGCCCAGGAGCTGAGTGCATGGGTATATTGTACATTTCTATTTCAAAGTCGTCTGAGTTTGTGTTAACCATTTAACTGCGCTGAGTATTCTCAGTTGGCGGGAAACTGCGCCAAATGAGAACTCTTTGATTTTTCCACACCCATTCTAAATGTGTGCGAGGTTGGTTGTGTACAAAATGGATTCTTAGGACCTCCAGTGAGAGGCAGCCATCTTGGAAAAAATTCCCAGAATGCCCTAGGGCTGCTGGCTGGGTTAGTACTGAGTGAGCAACCATGGATGGTGCATGCGCCTCTGGCTCCCAAACACCTGCCTGACGCGGTGTTGAAAGATTGCGCTCTGTCGGTGAAATTCAAACCTTATTGTTTGAAGAACATAAGGGTCATAATATTGGCGAAGCTTATAAGGACCTAACACAAAGGTCGGATACAAGTGATACAGCACCTATGAGGATGATACAGTGAGCGTATCCAGTTGTAGCTCTGAGCACCACCCTTGCCCACCCATGCAATCTTCAATTTATATAGATAGATGGTACATAGATGAATCGTTTTCTGTGTTCTGTGATGATGCATCTGATACAAGTAGCATAGATGAACAGTGAGCGCCTTCCATGGTGGTGTTTTCCATAGATATTTTCAAGAACAGCTGAATCTCTTCCAGACTTATGAACACTCTTTAAGGCTGGCTGAATCTCTTCCTGACTGACGGACACTCTTTGAGGCTAGCTGAATCTCTTCCTGTGTGGGACCTTACAAAGTGATCTTTTCAAGACTACCTTACAAATTGATCTTTTCCTATAATCTTTTCAATACTACCTTATGCTTTACAAGCTTGGCTACATACAACCTAGAAGTACTAATCCAAGGGTAATTACCTAAGTGTAATTACCTAAGTGTAGTTACAGGATGAGAGCTACGCTTGTGGTGTCCCCTCTACCCAGCACTCTTTGTCATATAACGCTTTGAAGCTACTGACGGTTTTGGCCTCCACCACCTTCTCACCTAACTTGTTCCAACCATCTACCACTATTTACAAAAGAGAATTTTCTTATATTTCTCCAGCAACTTTGTTTTGTTAGTTTAAATAATAAATAAATAAATATGTTTATTCAGGAAAGGTACATACATAGAGAGATTTTACATAAGTTGATCGATTTATTTAAATCTATGACCTCTTGTTCTTGAAGTTCCGGGTCTCGGGAATTCTTCCCTATCAATCTTATCGATTCCTGTTACTATTTTGGACGTAGTGATATCGTCTCTGTTTCTTCTATCTTCTAGTTTTTGCATATTTAATGTCTCTAACCTCTCATTGTAGCTCTTGTCCTTCAGTTCTGGGAGCCACATGGTGGCATGTCTTTGCACCTTTTCCAGTTTGTTGATGTGCTTCTTAAGAGATGGGCACCATACAACCGCTGCATATTCCAGCTTTGGTCTAACAAAAGTCGTGAACAATTTATTTAGTATTTTGCCATCCATGTATTTAAAAGCAATTATGAAGTTAGAAAGTGTAGCATAGCCTCCTTGCACAATGTTCTTAATGTGGTTCTCAGGTGACAGTTTTCTATCTAGAACCACCCCTAGATCCCTCTCTTTGTCAGACTTCTTTAAAGATTTCTCACATAATTTATAGGTTGTGTGAGAAATCTTGAGTGCGTTATTTGCAAGCACACAGAACGAAGAAACAGGAAGCGAAAATCTATCTGTACCTGGTGCACCGAGAGCAAAGTCGCGCTGTGCACCTTAGACTACTTCGTTGATTATTACTCACTTCCGAAGTACTGAGTGTGTAACACAGTGTGTTACTGTATAAATAGTGTGTGAAACTGTACATATTGTAATTTTAGTGAATTTCTAACAAGTAATATTGCAACAATAAACATTTATTGTGGACACATTACTGACACATGTATCACAGTTCCATGGAACATTATAAACGTTCTACTGTATATATATTTTAAAGGACACAAATATGCATCATATACAATAAAAAAAAAAAACAGCGTTGAATGTAATGAAACGCCATTTTCTGGGTGAGCCCCGGAGGCTCTCTGGAGCTTATCGGGTTAATGAATGTTATATTCGACCGGAACATTAGCTAAGGAGTTCAGACCTACCAAGGACCAGCGCCAGAACCTGACCCCTTCAGAGAGGTTTCAGGGAGCAATGGCCCTGGAAAACCCCCTTGTGGTTGGGTTTTCTTTATCTGCCATCGACTGGGCTCAGGCACCCAGAAAGGTAGGCATAACAAAACAAACCCCCACATTGTAAAAAACTAAAACAGAAAACCAAACAAAGAGGTAGAAACTCCCTACAATCCCAAGGAAACACACAAAGAAACAAACATCACACTTTTACTGCCGCGCCAATTGTCCGCGCAGCCCTCCTCGCCCCGAGAGAAGGAGGGGGGGAGCTCTCCTCGCCCCGAGAGGGGGAGGGGGGAGCCTTCCTCGCCCCGAGAGGGGGAGGGGGGAGCCCTCACCACGCCGGCTGCCTAGCATCAGTTCGGAAGCAACCAACAAGAAAAAACAGCTGAGCGGTGGGAGGGAGGGTTGCCAGGGAGCTTCCGGGGCTCACCCAGAAAATGGCGTTTTATTACATTCAACGCTGGTTTTTTGTGGGGAGCCCCTACGGCTCCCTGGAGCTACCCAAAGATAAGGAAAAGGAAGGCCTGACCCGGGAGGCGGCTGTCACAAACTCTGCAGCGCAAAGCCGAGACAACAGGTTGCAACCTGTGACCCAAGGCAACAAGAATGCACAGGAGCAGACATGCGCATAAAGAACGGGCGGCCAGGAACCTGTGCGGCCCTCAAATCCACGATCACGATCACGGGATTTCGAGCGGGAAGAGGCACGATCTTCCCGCTCGAAATCCATGTTGGCCTGGGTTGTGAAGGTCATTCGTCTCCATGAAATTGGTGACCTGACTCCTAATCACTCTCTCAAATACTTTTATTATGTGCGATGTTAGTGCAACTGGTCTATAATTCTTTGCCAAAGCTTTGCTCCCTCCCTTGTGTAAAGGGGCTATGTCTGCTATTTTGTCCCCTAACTCCCCTTGCCACTTCGGGGGGGTATAGGGTTTTGATATAGCTCGGGCACCGATCCCCCCAGCCATAGGGCATGGCGAGATGGTACCACTAAGCATACCTAATACCCTAACAACACACAAACTAAAATACACAAATATGGCAGATCTCATCACACCCACAAGAGTTAAGATGATACTAATAATACATAATAATAACCTGAAAATAAAAACATAATATTAATGGAAAATTCTTTTATATTGGTTTTTTTCTATATGGGACACAGCACACATAGGTAGAGGTGCACAGTATATCATTAAAAAAGAACAAACGCTGAAGGCCAAAGCAGCAAGCTGCCTAAGCGGCA
>WNGS01003388.1:13997555-14043534 GCA_020271785.1 Procambarus virginalis | reverse complement strand
CCATCTCCGTCACCCAAATGGCTCCTCCCAACATAATCCTTTTGCTGTTATTACACAAATACACAATTTATATAAGTATCTACATTTGTGCTCACCGTAGAGAACCATGAGCTGGTATGGTGAATGCATTACAATACGTCGTCTGCATGACTTGTCTAGCTGTGTAGAGGGTGGCCACTGCTCTTTGGACACCCTACAAACTTAGGTGTACAGTTACGGTGCATACAACATATAGATACTTATATATAATGTGTGTATATTATGTAATAACACCACAAACAGTATTGTTGGGGGAGAAATTTTAGTATGCTTGACCTTGAATGAGAGGGAGGCAGCCACCAGCTGATTGTGTGTGTATAGAGACACCTCTTAGTGCCTGAACTAACTATATCAGCTTAGTTGTACAGTCGTGGTGAACAAAACATGTAGATATTTATATATGTGTGTGTGTATATAGTGTAATAACAGCAAAACTATTTGTTTATTGTTTTATGAACGTAACAATTAATCACTAATATGAACACCATACTTTTAAGAGTATAGTGATGATTCACACATTTTATTATATAAATCTATCACACTACACACTATTGAATATATTACTGCAAAAAAAAGAAAAAATCAATCAGAGACATTGAAGTAATTAGGTAATAATATCTTTGTGGCAACTCCCACCTGACAGCTCGGGTGACGCTGACTGCCTCTGACGACTGCTCTGTCAACACTCACATTTTGCCAGACTTCCTCGGCTATTGTGCTAAAAAATATGTCACCTACGATTTTTTTCCCATGCTCAGAGAACACAAATTAGCATTTTTAGAAGACGAAAAAAAATTTATTTTTTTCTTGCGCACAGGGGTGTAAATCTCCTCAGGACCCCTTAGCAACTTAAGGGTTAAAAAAATGGTAACATCAAAATTACAAAGAAAATATAATATATTCAATGTGTGCAAAGTATGTGGTGCTAGGCTGAACTGGTTACAAGATTATTACACCAACTAGAACCCTTAGTGGCTCAATGGTGCATGAAAATATATAGTTACATATAAAGAGCATATACAGTGTAATAACAGCAAAAACGCTAAGTTTTATTGCTCTATGAATATATTATTCTGTGCATATTAGTGATACGAATGTATTTGACCTGTTTGATGTCCCACGCATTTTATTACATAAATTTATCAAATAATACCCTCGAATATTATTACTGAAAAAAATCAGACACTGAAATATATGTAAAAATATCTTTGCAGAAACTCCACCCAGATGCAACAGTTTAAAAATTCAGACCAGATACGTACACGAAATAAAAATATTCTTGATAACCTAGCAAACCTAGTACATACCAGATATTATCTTCTTGGAGACTTCAATCTACCCAGTTTAAAATGGAGAATGGCAAACAATAACATTAAAGCAGGAAATCAACCAGGAACTAACCAACCACAGGTCAGAGAATTACCAAGAGTCTGTGACAGATTCTCACTCATCCAAAAGATAACAAAGCAAACTAGGAATGAAAACACTACCTGTTCGACAATGAAGAAATAATCAGACATTACAATCTCAAATACTACATACTCAGATCACTAGCTCATTGAAGTTCAAACATTAATACCTCTAGTAGATTGGTCCTAGAGGATAAACAAGCAAGAAAGGTTATTCAATCAATTAAATTTTAACAATAAGAGGATTGTCTGGGAAATTTTTTTAGTCCTTGCAAACATCCAATGGGAAACAGTGTTAAGTAACAAAACTCCCTCACAGGGAATTCTGAGATTCCTGATGCATACAAAAATATGTTTGAAGCATATGACTATAAGGAGGGTCAGAAAGAGGACCATTCTAGAAAATGAACACAGATGACTACAAAAGAAGGAAACAAAAAATCACAGAAATGCTTAACCACTGTGCTGCACTGGCCGAGAAAACTCATTCGTCTAAAACTGCGCCAGCCGTGAAAACACAACATAATACTTTGTTCCCATTCAAAACTTGAATGCGGTTGGTTAGGTACGAAATGAACTCCTGGGACCTCCAGGGAGAGGCAGCCATCTTGGAAAAAATTCCCAGAATGCACTAGTCCTGCTGGCTGGATCAGTTCCGAGTGAATAACCAGAATACCTGAATCTCTTCCAGAATACCTAACACGGCGATCTTTTCAAGACTACTGTACCTTACACATTGATCTTTACCTAAATTCTTTTCAAGACTACCTTGCACTTCACAAGCTTGGCTACATACCACCTACATGTACTAAAGCCAAGGGTGTATGGGAGTGTGTTATTTGCAAGCACACAAGACAAAGAAACAGGAAGCAAAAATCTACTTGTTCCTGGTGCATTGAGTGTGAATTCGTGCTGTGTACCATGAACTGCTTCTTTGATTATGACTCACTTCTGAAGTACTGAGTAATTACCTAAGTGTAGTTATAGGATGATAGCTATACTCGTGGCGTCCCGTCTTTCCAGCACTGTCATATAACGCTTTGAAATTACAGCTGATGGTTTTGGTCTCCACTACCACCTAAACTAACTTGTTCCAACCGTCTACCACTCTGTTTACAAAAGTGAATTTTCTTATATTTCTCCGGCATCTTTGTTCCGTTAGTTTAAATCTAAATTAACTAAATCTCTAAAGTTAGAGTGTGTAATACAGTGTGTGAAAGTGTACATATTGTAAATGTATTGAATATTGAACAGGTAATATTGTACCAATAAATATTTGTTGTGGACATATTACTGACACATGTTTCACAGTTCCATGGAACACTATGAACGTTCTACTGTATGCATATTGTAAAGGTCCTTCATATACGATAAAAAAAAATTATAAAGCATTGAAAATACATAGAAAAAATAAATGTTAATATATTTGTGGCAACTCGCGAAGCTTGAATTGCCCGGGTGACCAGCTCTGGGGGCTTCACGCACGGGCGAACAGCCCTGTGATGACGTCACGCACCACCACTTTGTCTACGTCCTCACAGCCAAAGTAAGTGAAATTTGTTATTGATTTTTATATGTACTGTACATGTTCAGGGAAGGGATTTTAACTTTTTACAAAGAAACAAATTTTTTGCGAACACTTGATTTTTGGCGCACAGTCATAATTTCACAAATGCGGCATATCACAGTGGTTAAGCAAATTGTCACAGTCAGAGACGAGGTCTCTAGCTGGAGAAATGTAGCAAGTGGGGTTCTCAAAGGATCGGTCCTGGGACCACCACTGTTCCTAATTTAGGCTAATGATTTACCAAAGGGAGTGGCCTCGTACATGTCAATGTTTGCGGATGATGCCAAAATAACGAGGAATGTAAAAGCAGAGGACTATAGAATGTTACAGGATGACCTTAAACTCCAGGAGTGGACAAACAAATGGTTGCTGAAGTTAAATCCTAATAAGTGTAGGGGAATGAAGATGGGGAAGGGAGAAAGAAGACCAGAAGATGTGTACAGCATTAATGGAAGGCAATTGCAGGAATCAGAGAGAGATAGATTTAGGAGTGGATATATTTCCATCCCCAACACCAGAGGCACACATAGGCAGAGGTGACATTAGCAGCATGTGGGACACTGACAAACATTAGAACGTTGTATAGAAACCTAAATCAGGATGCGATCAAAGCAATCTACACAACTTTTGTTAGGCCAGTACTGGAATATGCAGCACCTGCTTGGAATCCATACCTTGTGAAACATAAAACTAAACTTTAAAAAGTGCAGAGGTTTGCTATTAAATTAGTGTCAGAGCTTATTAGGTTAAGTTATGAGGATAGGCTGAAGGAACTGGATACTGTATTGTCAATTAAGCATTGCATTATCAGCACTATACAGTAATTTGCTTTTTTTTTTATTAACAAAATGTCTTTCTGGATCAATCATAAAGCTGAAGATTGTAATAAAATATTTTAACAATTCCAATTGAGTGAACCTTGATTGCAAACAGGTGTGACGTAAGTTGCCTCCCATAATGACAGAGCAACAATCGGGTGCCTTGTGTCTGGTGAGCTACAAGTGTGGAGGGAGTACAGGAGAGGACATCTCCCTCCCTCCCTTCTCTCTCACCAGTTTAGTGAGAAAAATACATGAAAAACAAAAAAAAAATCTGCTTTTTTGGTTTTAATAATGATCAAGCAGACAGCCATGTGCTTTGCAAATCCCTTTTTTCCGAAAATGCATATTATCCGATTTGGATTTGTTCGGATAAAAAAAGTTTGAATAACTGGTGGGGAAGACGGTCTGAATAAATATAGGTAATAAAGATGGAACTAGTTTGCCAAGTGACCATACACAGTACCACTTGACCAGTGTTCAAACACTAATGGATGGCTCAGAACCTTTAAACTCTGCCATGGCATTAGGTACATAAGAGTACATGGTGACTGGCAGTTTGCTGAGGTTACCTCATCACCATTAGTCTCCACTTCAGTCAAACAAATACTATCAGCATCCACCACCACCTTTATTATCTACGATAGTAAACAATGATCCGTCAATTAAAATCATCAAGTTAACAAGCGCATCAGAACTTCTCATATTGGCTAGGACAAACAAAATACTGCCAAATTTCTGCAAAAATTTTCAGTTTTTTACCCTAGCTTTTCAGGATGACATACCACTTATCCGAACACAACAGGTTATCCATTCAGTCTCGGTCCCCAGGGATTCAGAAAGCCTGTGACTGTGTACAGTATATAATTTTGATACCATACCAGTATCATACCAGTGTTCTGTTGCATTTTCTGCTGTTCTACCCATCATGTAATTATTATCATTCCGTTTTTCTTTTTTTTTTAATTCAATTTATGTTTTGATCTCAATTACTATTAAGTTTTAGTATAAGTTTTTTCCCGCACCTTGCCCGAAATGCTGTGTGTATTAGTGGCTCTAGGCATTGTATATACTAGCTCTATCTATTAATCCGACCTTATGTTTGTAGCGCATTTTCAATGCATGTACCTTTACTTGAATAAATATCTTATCTTACCATATTGTTTCCAAATGATTGCTCTATTATATACAATATAAATATTTTTTTTAATATTCATATCAAGATTGGTAGAGTTTGTTGTGTAAATCCTGGTCATTATGTAATGCTTGCGCCCACTATTAAATTTCATATAATTATGACTTTGATATGGTATTGATTGCCAAAGATTGCTCTATCATATGCCATGTTCAAAATAATAAATACATAATAAATCGGTTGTCTTGTATAGTCTTGAAGAAAGGTTTAAGATGGATTTGTACTTTCCTATAAGTGCTTCAGGGTTATTTATGATAATATTTCATAACACTAATCTGGTAGGTCACAAGCTTTCATATATGTATTATAGTGATGTAGGTCCTTTGATTTTTTCCAGGGGGTGGTGGGGGGGGGGATGGAATGAAGCTTTCACTTTCACTTACTTTCACACAAGCATAAATCAAGACTTGTTTCATTTTTTGTTTTAGGAGAAAATTGTAAAATGTTACGAGTTTACAGTAGTACAATATTCTATGAAAAGAACATCACTGACAACTTCTGCACAGTTTTTTAACATTCTCCCTAAAATTAAAACCATTTAAAAGCTTAATATGAAAAACAACCACAACTTAATAAAAACTAATAATACAGTGAAGATACGACACTTATTTCCACACTTTTACATGATATTTTATAACACAAAATCTTAGTGCATATGTTATGCCTTTTAGATTTTGATTCTATAAAACTGGTAAAGGTGATTGCTTTATAAACAATTACCTAGTTTATAAAGTTTCTCCATTTAGTTAATGTATTGTATGTAGTGTATCAAAGACATCTATCATCTTTCACAGAATCTGTGTGTCAGATTCTGTGTAATCTGTCTTGTTGAAATGTCAGGGAAGTTGTAACTGTTCACAGTGAGATTTAACAAATACTGCACGGAATATAATATTTATAATATTATGAATATTCTCCACAGTGAAGAAACCAGAGTATGTATGCTCACTTTCACCCATTAGCAACAAAAAATCTTAAGAGAATAAAGGATAGCAATACATAAGCAATTTTAAATTACGGTAGTTAGAATGTCAAATTCTGTATCTGGGTTCCTGAGTAGTGAAAGCAATGAAGGGCATTTTTATAACTAATTACAAGTCTAACTGACAAAAATATGATTTAGAATATTATACACACAGCTTTCATTAGCAAATATAAAACAAGAAGCAAGAATTGTAATGCAGTAACTTGCAAGTTCTGTGTAATGCAATGGGGTTTTATGCCATACACTTTAAGCTACACATTTAGCTGCACTTATTGGTTTAGTGTAGTTATCTCTTGCTTTTTATTTTGATAAGAGTCCTTGGTACCAAGAAATGTTAACACTTTGCCTGGCCTGGCGGGCCACCCGCAGCGCACCGCAAGGTAGACCGAGCGTTGCCTGTGAGCGCACAACCACACTCCAATGTTTATACTCTTTCCAGTTTTCTCACCTCAATTTTCATGCTATGTCATTCATTTTTGTATCAAATTGTTCGCAAAAGAATGCTCTAAAGGAATACATATATATAAGGTCAAATAGAAGAACAACGTTACCAATACCATAAAATAAAGTACACTGTCATGTGGCCACCCATACACCGGTGTCATGATGCCACGTTAGGTATACAGAGAATGGGAAGATGTTGGCGAGTATTTTAAAACAAGTCCCATAATAATTGGACAATACTGAAAATGGAATGTCTACAAATATTTTAATTGTCGACTACATTAACGTCATGTCCCACACTGCGCGTATTGTTTTGACGACTGCGAGATCAACATCTCGATGCGTAAGTGTTAAAGTTAAAGTGTCTAAGAATGAAAATCAACCCCAAAAATTTTAGCACTGTGTTTATCTACAAAAATCCTTAAGATATGATCAGAGGAACATTAAAAAACAGTAGATTCTCTTTCTGGGAGAGCATCCTTTTGTGACTCCCTGAGGTACCCACCTGGCTGGCAGCCTTGTCCTGGCTCCAAACCTAGCAGCCTTGGCTGCTTGTGGAGAGGTAAGAGATGCCTTCTCTGATTGGTACTTGCATTGTGCCTGCCTTTGGTCAGGGTTGGTCAGGGTTCTCTTCTATGAGAGGCTTCAGGAATCTGCCCCTTGGGGGGTCTTCTCTTCTCAAGGAACCTTACCCCAGATACAGAATGTGCCTCAGTTCCTCTGACCCAGTATCAAGTGTGGGTTGGGCTTCCGATTCTTTTTCGGGGGTGTGCTTTTCCAACATCTAGATTATGGCAGTGGCTTACACTGGAAAGCCAGGTTCCAAATTTACACAGTAAAACATTCTGAAGTGAATGATATGGAAGGAAATGCAGAATAGAGCCAGCGAAGAGTAGAGGTGCCATAGACACAAAGAACGTTATGAACATCAGAGGTCCACGGTTGTTCAATATCCTTCCAGCAAGTTTAAGAAATATTGCCAGAAGAAAAGTGAAAGTCTTCAAGAAAAAAATGGACACACTTCTACTAGAAGGGCTGGACTATCCAGGCTGTAGTGGATATGTGGGCCTGTGGGCTGCTCCAAGCAATAGCCTGTTGGACTATGCTATCACAAGTCAAGCCTGGCCCAAGACTGGGAGTTGAAGAATGCCCAGAACCTCATCCAGGTACAATCCAGGATCCCTTCACCATGTCATCCCCCAGTCGAGGGTTGATGAGGAGGGGATTGAAGAACGCGCAACACCTGGCCTTCCTGCCAGTCTGAGTTGATGCATGTAATTTCCCAGTAAGTCTGGAATGGAGAGGGGTGCATTGGTGTTTCCCCTCCATTGCTGCAGCAGTTTCTGGCTATTCTTTTGTACTATTCAGTTTCAGTGTTCATGCTTACTACCACTTCTGTTCGAGCCATTCTGCTGGGAAGAAAGTTGTGCTAACCATTAAAGATAAGCTACGTGTCACTGAACATCGTGAAAATATGCAGGCGATGAGTCACAATAACGTGGCTAAAGTATGTTGACCAGACCACATACTAGAAGGTGAAGGAACGACGACGTTTCGGTCCGCCCTGGACCATTCTCAAGTCGACAATCGACTTGAGAATGGTCCAGGACGGACCGAAACGTCGTCGTCCCTTCACCTTCTAGTGTGTGGTCTGGTCACGCAAAAATAGCTAGTTGACTTTGAATGTTGCAAAGAATTTTGGTAAAGGCACTAGTACTGTCTCTCGTATAAGGCAACAAAGACGACTACATGAAATATAGTAGTGAGGCTGAGGGAGTTTGCACTACAGCAGTAGAAGGGTATAATAGAAAAACTTGGAAGCCTATACACCATGCACATTTGAATTAGGCTGTGTATAAGTGGTTTGCATAGCACCACAGCTTCACCCACACCCACACAGTTGGTGTGGCAATTCATGGGGCAGAAATAAGAAATACTGCAAGCAGGTTTGCAACCAGCATTGGAATACCAGATTTCAGGGCACGTGATGATTGAATTTCCAGGTTTAGAGTGAGGCACAATATTGTGAAGAGGAAACGTGATGCCTCACCACAAAGCCAAGAGCCTTCAACAACCAGCGATTCCTCAGCAGCCGTCAGTCAGAACTGACCATGCCAAGCTCACGTAATAGTAGTTTTAGTGCTGTGTTAGGTTACATTAAGTAAATTTTCATGAACTACAAATTTCAAAATCTACAATATCAACCAAGAAGATGAACTACAAGATATGCTGGTTTGTTATAAATTACAGTACAGGTATATTTTTAAATTAGTGTATATGTGTGTGGAAACTCGGATTATGCTGGTTGCAGTACAAAAAATTACGAATACAGTATGTTTATTTTTGGACTTCCCCGGTAAAAATTCATGCTTATTCGGATGTCCGGCTTATCCAGTGAGGGGTCCTTCCTATATACTCCAGATAAGTAAGCTTAGTCAGTATTGAGAAATCATAATTTCACACCCTCACATCATGGATATCCACCAGGATAATATGCTTGTGTAAAGTACTTAAGCTCCATCACTTGTGTTTCCCACAGCCCAGCCCTAAACACTTTCTCCAAAAGTAGTTTTATAACTGAAAACAAATATAAGAATTGAGCTTTAACTATATGCAATGAATTTGCCATAGCTCCAACCACTTCTCATCTTGTGCCCTAAACAATATTTTAAATGTAATCTGAAAATTATTACAAGATGATACAATACACCATTTTCTGCCCCCCCCCCTCTCCCTCCAACATACACGGTGGGTGTGCATCTACCAAGTGAATCCTATATTTTGCCCAGTGTATGATGGATATACACAAAAACTAAACTGCAGAAATCCTGCATTTCTCAATTGTCCAACCAAAAATTACCATGTACTAAACACAAATATTTAATTTGTGTTTTTTATATTAATAAACATTAACACTTGACGGTACTGTATTAAAACAGAGCATTACTTTTTTACATAGTGTAATAAAGTTCTTTGTCCTGGAATAGATCATATTTTTCCCACAACACCCTTAACAAAATACTTTACGAAGTAGTCAGGTTTGAAGGAATGTATCCCTGCATGATATCAAAAGCTAACTACATTTCATAGTTCTTGCTCAATGCACTGAAGGAAAGCATACAATGGCCACTTCATATCCTGAAAGATTTGTTTGTTGTGCAGCGTATGGGAGTTATCAGAGCAAGGTTTCCCAGTACTGTACTGTACTGTAGGCCTTCACCCGATTTGTAGCTTCATCAGTATTAACAATGAAGTTTCTCATTGCCAACTCGAGTACTGAACAGTAGTTTCTCATTGCCAACTGCCATCATATGTTATATGTATTCGTATACTATACCTGTATAACAGCACTACAAAGCAACCATAACAAAATTACAAAGTCCTTCTACATGGAAAAACCTCACCCAGGACTGCAAACAGAAAACAGTTCAACAACTGAAAACATTCAATGAAAGAAGAATAAGAATTTAAATACTGTGTATAAAGTTCAAACAACACTCACCCAGTCCTGCGTAGTGTTCCCCAAGCCCGCCATTACGTGGTTCTGTACGGATAAATGAGGAACTGCTGTATAAAACATCACTGCTCAACAAAGATTCATGTCAACTCGATGTGAATAATATTTGTCAAAATTTTCATGTATAGTACGTAAAATTTTGATTAATGTACTACTAACACAATTTGGCAAATTATATCACAAGCCTTCCTTATTGAAAAACTTTAGCATCGTTATTAGATAGCCTTGGCAATTAATCAAGAAAGGTATTCCCAGGCCATCATATCTCAGGATAAAGAAAAAGTAGTGTAATGAGTAAAGGGACTGCAATGATTACAGGGTAACTGAGTTGGAAGTGGCAGTACTGTAATTGATGATGATAATAATAATGGTTTCAATGGTGCAGAGGGTTCGGTAGTACTGGTGGAGCTTTCAGTGGTACTGGTTGTTATGACCAGGGTGGTCTAGTTGCAATAAAACAAGGCACAGAGTAAAGCAAAGAGTGCACAATTATTATCCGTTGAGCGACTTCTGGGTGTTACGGAACAGTTGGGGGGGATAATTATTTGTGAATGTGTACTACTACCTGCTTGATGGGGTTCTGGAAGTTCTTCAACTCCCCAAGCCGGCCCGAGGTCAGGCTTGTCTTGTGAGAGTTTGGTCCACCAGGCTGTTGCTTGGAGCAGCCCGCAGGCCCACATACCCATCACAGCTCGGTTGGTCCGGCACTCCTTGAAGAAAAAATCTAGTTTTCTCTTGAAGATATCCACAGTTGTTCCAGCAATATTTCTGATGCTCGCTGGTAGGATGTTGAACAACCGCAGACCTCTGATGTTCAGTGTTCTCTAATTGTGTCTATGGCACCTCTGCTCTTCACTGGTTCTATTCTGCATTTTCTTCCATATCATTCACTCCAGTATGTTGTTATTTTACTGTGCAGATTTAGGACCTGTCCCTCCAGTATTTTCCATGTGTATATTATTTAGTAGCTCTCTTGTCTCCTTTCTAGTGAGTACATTTGGAGAGCTTTGAGACGATCCCAATAATTTAGGTGTTTTATCTCGTCTATGCGTGCCATGTGTGTTCTCTGTATTCCCTCTATTTCAGCAATCTCTCCTGCTCTGAAGGGGAAGTGAGTACTGAGCAATACTCAAGATGGGACAACACAAGTGATTTGAAGAGTACAATCATTGTGATGGGATCTCTGGACTTGAAGGTTCTCGTAATCCATCCTATCATTTTTTCTGGCTGACGCAATACTTGCTTAGTTATGCTCCCTAAACGTTAGGTCGTCAGACACCATTATTCCCAAATCCTTGACATGCTGTTTTCCTACTATGGGCAGATTTTATTGTGTTTTGTACCCTGTATTATGTTTCGGAGCCTCATTTTTGCCGTATCTGAGTACTTGGAATTTATCACCGTTAAACATCATGTTATTTTCTGCTGCCCAATCAAAAACTTTGTTAATGTCTGTTTGCAGTTTTTCAATGTCTTCAGCAGAGGTAATTTTCATGTTGATTTTTGTATCATCTGCAAAGGATGACACGAAACCATGACTTGTATTTTTGTCTATATCTGATATGAGAATAAGGAACAGCAGTAGTGCAAGGACTGTACCTTGAGATACAGAGCTTTTAACTGTGCTTGGGCTCTATTTTATTTGATTGACTGTTACTCTGTGTTCTGTTTGACAGGAAATTGAGTATCCAGCGACCTACTTTACCAGTTATTCCCATTGACCTCATTTTGTGTGCTATCACCATGATCACTTGTCAAATGCCTTTGCAAAGTCTGTGTATACTACATCTGCATTTTGCTTTTCTTCTAGAGCTTTTGTGATTTTGTCATAGTGGTTGAGTAGCTGTGACAGACAGGATCTTCCTGCTCTAAATGCATGTTGTCCTGGGTTGTGTAGTTTATTATTTTCTATAAAACTAGAAGTTTGATTCCTAATCACCCTTTCAAAAACTTTTATTATGCAAGATGTTAGCGCAACTGTAGTCTATAATTTTTTGCCAAGGCTTTACTACCCCCCATGTGCAGCGGTGCTATATCTGCTGATTTAAGTGCAGCTGGTATCTCCCTTGTATCCAGGATTTTTCTCCATATTATGCTGAGCGCTTGCGTTACTGGTGCTTCACATTTCTTAATGAATAATGAATTTCACAAGTCCAGCCCAGGAGCTGAGTGCATGGGTATATTGTAAATTTCTATTTCAAAGTCGTCCGAGTTTGTGTTAACCACTTAACTGCGCTGAGTATTCTCAGTTGGCGGGAAACTGCGCCAAATGAGAACTCTTTGATTTTTCCACACCCATTCTAAATGTGTGCGAGGTTGGTTGTGTACAAAATGGATTCTTAGGACCTCCAGTGAGAGGCAGCCATCTTTGAAAAAATTCCCAGAATGCCCTAGGGCTGCTGGCTGGGTTAGTACTGAGTGAGCAACCATGGATGGTGCATGCGCCTCTGGCTCCCAAACACCTGCCTGACGCGGTGTTGAAAGATTGCGCTCTGTCGGTGAAATTCAAACCTTATTGTTTGAAGAACATAAGGGTCATAATATTGGCGAAGCTTATAAGGACCTAACACAAAGGTCGGATACAAGTGATACAGCACCTATGAGGATGATACAGTGAGCGTATCCACTTGTAGCTCTGAGCACCACCCTTGCCCACCCATGCAATCTTCAATTTATATAGATAGATGGTACATAGATGAATCGTTTTCTGTGTTCAGTGATGATGCATCTGATACAAGTAGCATAGATGAACAGTGAGCGCCTTCCATGGTGGTGTTTTCCATAGATATTTTCAAGAACAGCTGAATCTCTTCCAGACTTATGAACACTCTTTAAGGCTGGCTGAATCTCTTCCTGACTGACGGACACTCTTTGAGGCTAGCTGAATCTCTTCCTGTGTGGGACCTTACAAAGTGATCTTTTCAAGACTACCTTACAAATTTATCTTTTCCTATAATCTTTTCAATACTACCTTATGCTTTACAAGCTTGGCTACATACAACCTAGAAGTACTAATCCAAGGGTAATTACCTAAGTGTAATTACCTAAGTGTAGTTACAGGATGAGAGCTCGCTTGTGGTGTCTCCTCTACCCAGCACTCTTTGTCATATAACGCTTTGAAGCTACTGACGGTTTTGGCCTCCACCACCTTCTCACCTAACTTGTTCCAACCATCTACCACTATTTACAAAAGAGAATTTTCTTATATTTCTCCAGCAACTTTGTTTTGTTAGTTTAAATCTATGACCTCTTGTTCTTGAAGTTCCGGGTCTCAGGAATTCTTCCCTATCAATCTTATCGATTCCTGTTACTATTTTGGACGTAGTGATATCGTCTCTGTTTCTTCTATCTTCTAGTTTTTGCATATTTAATGTCTCTAACCTCTCATCGTAGCTCTTGTCCTTCAGTTCTGGGAGCCACATGGTGGCATGTCTTTGCACCTTTTCCAGTTTGTTGATGTGCTTCTTAAGAGATGGGCACCATACAACCGCTGCATATTCCAGCTTTGGTCTAACAAAAGTCGTGAACAATTTATTTAGTATTTTGCCATCCATGTATTTAAAAGCAATTCTGAAGTTAGAAAGTGTAGCATAGCCTCCTTGCACAATGTTCTTAATGTGGTTCTCAGGTGACAGTTTTCTATCTAGAACCACCCCTAGATCCCTTTCTTTGTCAGACTTCTTTAAAGATTTCTCACATAATTTATAGGTTGTGTGAGAAATCTTGAGTGCGTTATTTGCAAGCACACAGAACGAAGAAACAGGAAGCGAAAATCTATCTGTACCTGGTGCACCGAGAGCAAAGTCGCGCTGTGCACCTTAGACTACTTCGTTATTACTCACTTCCGAAGTACTGAGTGTGTAACACAGTGTGTTACTGTATAAATAGTGTGTGAAACTGTACATATTGTAATTTTAGTGAATTTCTAACAAGTAATATTGCAACAACAAACATTTATTGTGGACACATTACTGACACATGTATCACAGTTCCATGGAACATTATAAACGTTCTACTGTATATATATTTTAAAGGACACAAATATGCACCATATACAATAAAAAAAAAAAACAGCGTTGAATGTAATGAAACGCCATTTTCTGGGTGAGCCCCGGAGGCTCCCTGGAGCTTATCGGGTTAATGAATGTTATATTCGACCGGAACATTAGCTAAGGAGTTCAGACCTACCAAGGACCAGCGCCAGAACCTGACCCCTTCAGAGAGGTTTCAGGGAGCAATGGCCCTGGAAAACCCCCTTGTGGTTGGGGTTTTCTTTATCTGCCATCGACTGGGCTCAGGCACCCAGAAAGGTAGGCATAACAAAACAAACCCCCACATTGTAAAAAACTAAAACAGAAAACCAAACAAAGAGGTAGAAACTCCCTACAATCCCAAGGAAACACGCAAAGAAACAAACATCACACTTTTACTGCCGCGCCGATTGTCCGCGCAGCCCTCCTCGCCCCGAGAGAAGGAGGGGGAGGAGCCCTCCTCGCCCCGAGAGAAGGAGGGGGAGGAGCCCTCCTCGCCCCGAGAGAAGGAGGGGGAGGAGCCCTCCTCGCCCCGAGAGAAGGAGGGGGAGGAGCCCTCCTCGCCCCGAGAGGGGGAGGGGGGAGCCTTCCTCGCCCCGAGAGGGGGAGGGGAGAGCCTTCCTCGCCCCGAGGGGGGGAGGGGGGGAGCCCTCACCACGCCGGCTGCCTAGCATCAGTTCGGAAGCAACCAACAAGAAAAAACAGCTGACCGGTGGGAGGGACGGTTGCCAGGGAGCTTCCGGGGCTCACCCAGAAAATGGCGTTTTATTACATTCAACGCTGGTTTTTTGTGGGGAGCCCCTACGGCTCCTTGGAGCTACCCAAAGAGAAGGAAAAGGAAGGCCTGACCCGGGAGGCGGCTGTCACAAACTCCGCAGCGCGAAGCCGAGACAACAGGTTGCAACCTGTGACCCAAGGCAACAAGAACGCACAGGAGCAGACATGCGCATAAAGAACGGGCGGCCAGGAACCTGTGCGGCCCTCAAATCCTCGCGCCTGAAATGAGCCCTAAACGTCACCAACGCAGCAGCGAAAGCTGCAAACGTCCGAACAGCACGGGCGCAAGAATAGACTGCAGGCTGGAAGACTTAAAATCTCTGTGGACGACCTGAGAGACCCAAGTCCTGAAACAGGGAACGTGGGGAACCGGATCAACCCAAAGCACATCCCCAGACACAGTACGCAGGTAACAGCAAAGAGGCGCAACCGGACAACACAGGATGCACCCCCAGCCGTACCAATCAAGCATCAATAACCCAAGGACCCCTCCGGAAAGCAGCCGTCTCAACCATCACCAGCAGGACGGAGAAAGGCTGCAAACGTACAAACATACCACCAGTACCAAAGAGCAGAAACCCCTGCACCGGAAGACCCAGAAGCTCCCCAACCCGACCCGCAGAGGCCCATGCCAACAAAATATGGCCTATGAAAACCAAACTTTAACCAAAGGGGCTACCACAAACTGAGGAGGAGGTGGTAAGAGGGCACCTTGATCAAGGACCAGGACGGCTCAGGTGACCCATGAGCAGGCCGGAGGTGAAACAAAACACGAGACAGCGTACGGAACGGGGCAGATGTGACGTCCACCCCGAATGCAATCCGGAGTGGCTCCACCAGCGCCGCACAAAACCAGGCGACAGTAAGAAACATCAAATAACTGTAGTTCTGAAAACCCAAGAAAGGACAAAACAGCCCGATGCGAAAGAGAAGACAACCTATGAAGAGCAAGAAAAAAGATGCATAGAAACACCAGGAACGTCATACTGTCGCCGAGACAAAGCTCGCAGGTGGGACACCATCAACGAAGCCACCTGATCACAATAAAGATGGTGATACCCGCGTCAAAATACCAGACACGAAGAGCCGGGGAGAAGGCCGAACCAGTCACGTACAGGACCGGTCCGACCTGCCAAAAGAGGCGGAGCCGCAGGAAAACACCCCGGGTTCGGACACCTATCAAGCAGTGTCTGAAAATAAAGCTGGGCCAGCCACCAAGGGACCATTGAGGACTACTCTCCTTGGGAATGGACTCCAACCGAGCCAGAACCCGAAGCAACACCTGGACCGAGAGAAGAGGAACAGTTACTCCCTCCCCCCTCGACCAGTCCTGCCGAAAGGCATCCACCGTGAACGCCTCGCAGGCTGGTAAGGGAGCCACATAGAATGGCCTACGCCTAGACCATGCCGACGCGAAGATATCCATGGCCAGGAGTTCATTTGGCCCTCCAGTATCTTCCAGGTGTATATTATTTGATATCTCTCTCGTCTTCTTTCTAGTGAGTACATTTGGAGGGCTTTGAGACGATCTCAATAATTTAGGTGCTTTATCACGTCTATGCGTGCCATATATGTTCTCTGTATTCCCTCTATTTCAGCAATCTCTCCTGCTCTGAAGGGGGAAGTGAGTACTGAGCAGTACTCAAGACGGGACAACACAAGTGACTTGAAGAGTACAACCATTGTGATGGGATCCCTGGATTTGAAAGTTCTCGTAATCCATCCAATCATTTTTCTGGCTGTCGCAATATTTGCTTGGTTATGCTCCCTAAACGTTAGGTTGTCAGACATCATTATTCCCAAATCCTTTACATGCTGTTTTCCTACTATGGGTACATTTGATTGTGTTTTATACCCTGTATTATGTTTAAGGTCCTCATTTTTACCGTACCTGAGTACCTGGAATTTATCACTGTTAAACATCGAGTTATTTTCTGATGCCCAGTCGAAAACTTTATTAATATCAACTTGAAGTTTTTCAATATCTTCAGCCGAGGTTATTTCCATACTGATTTTTGTGTCATCTGCAAAGGATGATACGAAGCTGTGAGCTGTATTTTTGTCTATATCTGATATGAAAATAAGGAAAAGCAGCGGTACAAGGACTGTACCCTGAGGAACAGAGCTTTTAACTGCACTTGGACTAGATTTTATATGGTAGACCGTTACTCGCCGAGTCCTGTTTGACAGAAAACTGAGTATCCAACGTCCTACTTTACCGGTTATTCCCATTGACTTCATTTTGTGTGCTATCACGCCATGGTCACATTTATCGAAAGCCTTTGCAAAGTCCGTGTATATCACATCAGCATTCTGTTTTTCTTCTAATGCCTCAGTGACTTTGTCGTAGTGCTCAAGTAGCTGTGAGAGGCACGATCTTCCCGCTCGAAATCCATGTTGGCCTGGGTTGTGAAGGTCATTCGTCTCCATGAAATTGGTGACCTGACTCCTAATCACTCTCTCAAATACTTTTATTATGTGCGATGTTAGTGCAACTGGTCTATAATTCTTTGCCAAAGCTTTGCTCCCTCCCTTGTGTAAAGGGGCTATGTCTGCTACTTTAAGTGCATCTGGTATCTCCCCTGTGTCCAAGCTCTTCCTCCACACTATACTGAGTGCCTGTGCTACCGGAACTTTGCATTTCTTTATAAACATTGAATTCCGTGAGTCTGGACCTGGGGCCGAGTGCATGGGCATGTTTTCAATTTCTCTTTCAAAATTTAAATAAATAATAAATAAATATGTTTATTCAGGAAAGGTACATACATAGAGAGATTTTACATAAGTTGATCGATTTATAGATAGAGCTAGTACATACAATGCCTAAAGCCACTATTACGCAATGCGTTTCGGGCAAGAAAACATTAATATCTAAAACTTAATGCTAATTGAACAAAAAGAATAAAATGTTTTGAGAACAGATACAAATAAAGGTACAAAAAAAAGGGGGGAACATGACTGAAAAGCAGCACAAATACAATATGTAGACAAACAGCGTTGAATAAGAAAAAAAAAAATAAGACATGGGTTGACAATAGAGGGGTAAGGTAGGTTACAGGGAGTTTAACAGGTAGTGTTTAGTTTTAATCTTAAACTGGTTGAGAGAGGTACAGTCTTTAACATGGTTGGGAAGGTCATTCCACATTCTGGGTCCCTTGATTTGTAGAGCATTTCTAGTTTGGTTAAGTCGTACTCTTGGAATATCAAAACTGTATTTATTTCTGGTGTGGTGCTCATGGGTTCTGTTACAGCTTTCAATGAAGCTTTTGAGGTCAGGATTGGCATTACAGTTCAGCGTTTTATATATGTATAATACACATGAGAGAATGTGCAGTGACTTAATATCTAACATATTGAGAGATTTGAGTAGGGGTACCGAGTGATGTCTGGGGCCAGAGTTGGATATTGTCCTAATAGCAGCTTTGTGTCGAGTAATTAGAGGACGTAAATGATTTTGGGTAGTAGAACCCCAAGCACAAATACCATAGTTGAGATATGGATAGATGAGGGAGTAATAGAGAGTCACCAGGGCAGGGCGGGGTACATAATATCTGATCTTGGAAAGAATGCCAACAGTTTTTGAAACTTTTTTTGATATATTTAGAATGTGTCCCTGGAAATTAAGCTTGTGATCAATGAGAACGCCAAGGAATTTGCCATCTAATTTGTTACAAATTTGGGTATTGTTAATCTTGAGATTTATTTGGTTAGAGGATTTATTGCCAAACAGAATATAGAAAGTTTTGTCAATGTTAAGGGTGAGTTTGTTGGCAGTTAGCCAAAGATGGACTTTATTAAGCTCGGTATTTACTGTGGCATTTAGAGCAAGGGGGTCAGGACTGGAGTAAATGAAGGTTGTGTCGTCAGCAAATAGAATTGGTCTAAGGTGTTGGGAGGCATTTGGAAGGTCATTAATGTAGATGAGAAAGAGGAGAGGGCCAAGTATACTGCCCTGAGGAACACCAATGTTGATGGGTAGGGTAGGAGAAATTGAATTGTTCACAGAAACATACTGGAGTCTATCAGTAAGGTAAGATTTGAGGTATTGCAGGGAGAGTCCTCTGACTCCATAATGATGTAATTTAAGAAGAAGGTTTTGGTGGTTCACAGTGTCAAAAGCCTTACGCAGGTCCACAAATAACCCAACAGGGAACTCATTTTTATCAAGAGCTGCATGAATTAAGTTAATCATACTAATCAGTGCATCGTTAGTGCTTTTTTTAGGTCTGAAGCCATATTGGCAAGAGCTAAGTATATTGTGCTTGGCTAGATAAGAGTAGAGCTGCTTGTAGATTAGTTTTTCAAAAATTTTTGATAAGTTAGGCAGGATTGAAATAGGTCTGTAGTTGTTAACATCTGTGGGATCACCACATTTGTGGACAGGGGTTACTCTCGCTATTTAGTGCGCTCATGTTGATATCAGTTATATTTATATTTGAATATCCGGCATAAAGAAATTGTCTGGATCTTCTACTTTCATGTTGTTTATTGGAGTGCTAAACATGTCCTCATACTGCTTTTTTAGGATTTCACTAATTTCTTTGTCATCCTCCGTGTAAGAACCTTCACTTGTACGAATAGATCCAATACTGGCAGTGGTTTTTACTTGTTAGGCAATGTATCGGACTGGAGAAATGTCACAAGTGGAGTACCACAGGGTTCAGTTCTTGCACCAGTGATGTTTATTGTCTACAAAAATGATCTACCAGTTGGTATACAGAATTACATGAACATGTTTGCTGATGATGCTAAGATAATAGGAAGGATAAGAAACTTAGATGATTGTCATGCCCTTCAAGATAACCTGGACTAAATAAGTATATGGAGCACTACTTGGCAAATGGAATTTAATGTTAATAAATGCCATGTTATGAAATGTGGAATCGGAGAACACAGACCCCACACAGCCTATATATTATGTGAGAAATCTTTAAAGAATTCTGATAAAGAAAGAGATCTAGGGGTGGTTCTAGATAGAAAACTATCACCTGAGGACCACATAAAGAATATTGTGCGAGGAGCCTATGCCACGCTTTCTAACTTCAGAATTGCTTTTAAATACATGGATGGCGATATACTAAAGAAATTGTTCACAACTTTTGTTAGGCCAAAGCTAGAATATGCAGTAGTTGTGTGGTGCCCATATCTTAAGAAGCACATCAACAAACTGGAAAAGGTGCAATGACATGCTACTAAGTGGCTCCCAGAACTGAAGGGCAAGAGCTACGAGGAGAGGTTAGAGGCATTAAATATGCCAAAACTAGAAGACAGAAGAAAAAGAGGTGATATGATCACTACATACAAAATAGTAACAGGAATTGATAAAATCGATAGGGAAGATTTCCTGAGACCTGGAACTTTAAGAACAAGAGGTCATAGATATAAACTAGCTAAACACAGATGCCGAAGAAATATAAGAAAATTCACTTTTGCAAACAGAGTTGTAGACGGTTGGAACAAGTTAGGGGAGAAGGTGGTGGAGGCCAAGACCTTCAGTAGTTTCAAAGCTTTATATGACAAAGAGTGCTGGGAAGACGGGACACCACGAGCGTAGCTCTCATCCTGTAACTACACTTAGGTAATTACACCAACGATACTAAGATGCAAGAAACAACTACACAGCAGTGAGAAGAGAGGCAGAAAGAAATTTTGAAAAAGGGATTGCAAACAAATGTAAAACAGAACCAGGTCTACTCTATAAATTCATAAACAACAAATTGCAGGTAAAGGATAATATTCAGAGGTTGAAAATGGGAAATAGATTCACGGAAAATGAAAAGAAAATGTGTGAAACACTAAACGAAAAGTTCCAAACTGTGTTTGTACAAAATGAAATCTTTAGGGAACCAGACACAATAATAATTCCAGAGAACAACATAGAGCACAGAGGTGTCTAGAGACGAAGTGGAAAAAATGCTCAAGGAGCTAAGTAAGAACAAGGCAGTTGGTCCAGATGGAGTTTCACCATGGGTTCTGAGAGAATGTGCATCTGAGCTCAGCATTCCACTTCACCTGATCTTTCAGGCAGGCCTGTGTACAGGTGTCGTAGCAGACGTGTGGAAACAGGCTAACATAGTTCCAATCTACAAGAGTGGCAGCAGGGAAGACCACCCTCAATTAAAAACCTGTATCATTGACTAGTGTAATAGTGAAAGCATTGGAAAAACTAATCAAAACTAAATGGGTAGAACACCTGGTTAGAAATGATATAATATCAGACAGACAGTATGGTTTTCGATCTGGAAGATCCTGTGTATCGAATTTACCCAAGTTTCTATGTTCGAGCCACAGAGATTTTACAGGAAAGAGATGGTTGGGTTGACTGCATCTGTTTGGACCTAAAAAAGGGTTTTGACAGAGTTCCACATAAGAGGTTGTTCTGGAAACTGGAAAAAAATTGGAGGGGTGACAGGTTAGCTTCTAACATAGAGGAAAAATTTCCTGACTGATAGAAAAGATGATTGTCATGCCCTTCAAGATGACCTAGACAAAAGTATATGGAGCACCACTTGGCAAATAGAATTTAATGTTAATAAATGCCATGTGGGGTTTGTTTTGTTATGCCTACCTTTCTGGTGCCTAACACCAGTCGATGGCAGATAAGGAAAACCCCAACCACAAGGGGGTTTTCCAGGGCCATTGTTTCCTGAAACCTCTCTGAAGGGGCCAGGTTCTGGTACTGGTCCCTGGTAGGTCTGAACTCCTTAGCTAATGTCCTGGTCTAATATAACATACATTAGCCCGATAAGCTCCAGGGAGCCGTAGGGGCTCCCCACAGAAAACAAATAAAACCGCTTTGGAAATATATAGAACAAATAATTTAGAATATATTTTTGTGGCAACACCCGGTGTTTGAATGGCCCGCATGACCGTATTTGGGCGTGTCACGCATGGGCGACCAGCCCTTGATGACGTAACGACGCACCTTGTCCACGTCCCCACAGCCAAAATAAGTGGAATTCTGTATTTATTTTTACATAGACATGTTCAGGGAAGGTAATTTATCATTTTACGAAGATAAAAATTTTGGGGAACACATTATTTCTTCGCACAGGGGGAATTTTACAATAAACTCGGCGCAACACGGTGGTTAAAGAACTGTGTTAGAGTAATATGTGGTAAAGTAGTAAATTTCACTCAATTCGTCATCATTCTCAGGAAAATGGCTTGTAATCTCAACATCTGTATCGTCAAAGGCATGAGTTTCTGCAACAAAATCTTCCCCATCACTCCACACAAATACACCTGCTGTCTTCCGAGAGGCAACATGGGCACCACAGCGGAGAATCCGTGAACCAGGAGCTGAAGCCCATTTAGCAACAGTAGGGGAGGGAATGGACGATGAGGGAAAAATTACTTGAAGATGAGGGGCTTTGTTCCTCATTGTTTCCATGTGGCAGCGCTTGGATGGGGAGAGACGCTGCTGACGCAACAAAACATCGCCTGGTAACACCACGCACCCCAGTGGCACTAGCAACGGGCATGGTAAAACTATTAACCGATTCTACATCATTAAAACCAGAAAATTATTTCCCTTCCACAGACTCGACGCCCAAATCATCATCATCTCACACAGTAACACATGAACTGTGTGGTTGGGTGCGAAGTGGTGTTGAGTATGGGCGAGGAGGCATGGGTTAGAGGCTAGGCCTGACCCTCGTGACATCCACATGTTAGCTCTCCCTGTCAGTTGTATCCACATCCAACGGCTGTGTGTAATCTTGATCTATGTCGGAGTCATCAATATCAGGTTCCTCACCCTTCTTGAACAATTCAGTATTAATTTTTTTGCTCGGTCAGTGACTGTGAGGAACGGTGCACCGAGTGCGGTCGACTGCTGCTACACGATGCGCTCACCATAGTGTCTTGATCGTAACTGAGGCCTCCCCACAATGGCGGCCTACACTGGATTTTTTCCAAGATGGCATCTGTTTACTATCGCCACTGGCTAACGTATGGGTGCCCCTTTACACTGTGGGACATTTAAATCGTGCACGGGACCCACAATTGCCTATGTATGTACAGTATTGAGCCTTTTAAGGGTTAACAGCCTTCAAAATATTTTTTTTTCTTATAAAAGTGTTCATTTGTGTTCCCTCACCACGGGAAAAAAAAATTGAGGCGTTAGAGTAAGTGTCGGAGCTTGTCTGCTCCACCCACACTGTCAGGTAGGAGTTGACACAAAGATATTATTACCCAATTATTTAAATGTCTCTGATTTTCTTTTTTTTTCCTTTTTTTGCAGTAATATTCAATAGTGTGTAGTGTGATATATTATATAATAAAATGTGTGAACCATCACTATACTCAAAAGTATGGTGTGCATATTAGTGATTCAATTATTATGTTCATAAAACAATAAACAAATAGTTTTGCTGTTATTACACTATATACACACGCTATATATAAGTATCTACATGTTTTGTTCACCATAACTGTACAACTAAGCTGGTATGGTGTCCAAACAGCATAGTGGCCATCCTACACAGTATAACAAATCACAGGAATAGACAGGGTAGATAAGGATAAATTGTTTAACACGGGTGGTATGCGAACAAGAGGAGACAGGTGGAAGCCGAGTACCCAAATGAGCCACAGGGACGTTAGAAAGCCCTTTTTCGGTGTCAGTTGTTAACAGACAGAATGCATTAGGCAGTGATGTGGTGGAGGCAGACTCCATACACAGTTTCAAATGTAGAGATGATAGAACCCAGTAGGCTCATGAATCTGTACACGAGTTGATTGACAGCCGAGAGGTGGGACCAAAGAGCCAGAGCTCAACCCCCACAAGTACAACTAGGTGAATACACCAGCCAGCAGACGGCACCACCACCCTCACCAAAATAGCTCCTCCAAAATACTCCTTTTGCTGTTATTACACTATTTACACACGTTATATATAAGTATCTCCATTTGTGTTCACCACAGCAAACCACGAAGATGGTATGGTGAGTCCAGACATTAACAGGTTGCCAAAAAGGTGACACCCCCAGGGTCAACACTTGCAGCAGAGGAGCTCCAGCATATTTCAACAATCCTAAGTATTGTAGTACAGGTTGAGGATAGTGAGTGGTGTCCCATAGATCATAAAGGTATAGTGCTCTTGAAAAATAGGTGAGATAACAGGAATGTGCTAAGGGAAGTGAAAAATTGGAAGAGAAAAAGTTGCCCCTATAGTGTTTACAGTGCAGAGAACAACATTCAAGATGGCCAATGGCAAGTGGAAAAACAAAACAGAGCTTGATTTCGAGGGATTCAATGAAGAAAGCATTGATATTAGCAGTCTACATAACAAGTTGGTAAATTTAGATAGTATTGTGAACTCTCATGTAGAAATAATTCGTAAATTGAAAGAAAGTAATGACCATTTGAATAGCAAAGTTTTATGTCTTGAGGATATAGTGAAAGACTTGCGCAAGGATAAGAATCAATTGGAAACAAATTGCAAAGACATGGAAGAAGAAAATAAACTCTTTAAAANAAAAAGTGAGCAAAGTTAAGGTGCAATGTGTAGATAATGCAGTCTGGAGTAGTATAGGCAGAAGTGTAGATGCCACTGGTTTGCTAGAGACAGCTGGGGAATTCACAAGGAGTGCATGCATTTTATTTATATACCCCTGTATATCTTTTTCAGTATATATATATATATATATATATATATACATATATACATACATACATACATACATACATACATACATACATATATATATATATAGAGAGAGAGGGGTACCACCTCTGGTTGTGTTTGTTGGGACCCTTGGCCTCAAAGAAGAGGTTGTGTAGCATCCAGGGGAGCCTTGTGGGGCTCCCACATATGCTTACATTGTCTTCTACTACCCTTTATATACTTTACTTGTAATTTGTTTTATTTTATTTAAAACTTCATTATACAAAATGGATTATAACATTGGTTACATGCAAGATTCAAGGTTAGTTGTCACATTATCGAGTTCCTTCAGCTCCTCAGATGGTGGGCAGGAACCATGGATACAGTGTGTTTTTCCCCCTCTGTATTGCCATGCCGAGGCTCTGGAAGAGGAAGCTGGTGGCTCTAGGGTCTCTTGTTGTTTCAGTTAGCTTAGAACTTAGATCCCTCAAAAAAACTAGAGGCACCAAGTATCTCCAAAGCAATAGGGACAAAATTGTAGTGGTAATCCAGATCTCTATATTTATTAGACTTGGCTGCTTCCCTGCGAGTGGCATCACCACCCACAAATGCAACACTAAAGGCAACATAGGCGTTAGCTAAGGTTAAAATGCACATATAGTCCCACATCAACTGTCCACTGTTCTTCCAGGTTCACTGTGATCCAGTCTGGGCAACCAACATGCTCGTCAGAGTTAAGTGGCATTAGACAATGGGGCATTCTCTCTGCTGGACAACCAGCTGTGGTAAGGCTCCTCTTAATGCTGTCATTGATTTCACTGTGTCTTGAGTGCCACACTCCTGTACTCTGGCAGAGCAGGCCATGCTGGCCATACCACAAATACCACAGCCTCACCACAAATACATCTATATTTGGTGTGGATTGGGGGCAATAAGGCAGAGATTGGTGTTCAGAGAGCCTGCTGTGTGAGATGTGTGCTGGTTGTTGACATTGGGTTTCTTGCTAATAGGAAGTCACCTGACTGAAAAAAAAGAGGTGTTACGGCTCTAAGACAAGCAGTGTCATGTGGTGGTGTTGCAACTTCTAGGCATGTTGCAGCTGCTTGATCTACAATGGGGTCATCCCAGCTGAACTGCTTGTGGGCTTTAGATAATGGTGGCATGCTTGTTAAACAAGAGACCCACTTTGTGGTGCAGTGTATAAAACCGGGATCGTGTACCATTGCCTGTTGACCTAGGTAATCTGGTAGAATTTCCTTCAAGGTTGTCAGATGCCACTGAAGAGGACAGGAACACTGGTACAGCAATTTATGTCGCTGTGTGAACGCCAAGGGTCCCCTCAAGTCTAACAGGAAGGGAGGCTTGTTTCCACCAAATCACTGAGAGGAAAGGTTAAGTGCTTTCTCTAACAATTTCAGCAAGCTGTTGTACTCCTCTAGCTTAAGGCTATTGAAAGATGGCAAACATCTAAAAAAGTAGGTCAGCCTGGGAAAGGACAAGCAACTCATGGTGAGGTAAAGTGCATCGTGAGTACCAATGTCTTCAATCCTCTCAATCATCCTTTTCAGGTCGGCGGTCTTCTTGCCAAGGTCCTAACCTAACAGCCTGCACCTGGTCTCTCACTTGACCCAGGTGTTTCAACATTTAGGGGTTTCTAATCAGTTATAATGTTCACTATGGACAACACGTCAACATCATCATCTACCAGACATTCCATCTAACCAAGCGTGCCCCATCATCAATAATGGTTTTAGACCACTCTTGATCCAGATGTGCTAGGAGAGCAAATTGTTATCTGAATTCTAATAGATCATTTACCATATTATGCCAAAATATATGAAGATAATAAAATGAAAGGATATTAAAATACAAGACTATCACTGTGACACTGTTTATTGATGAGTTAGAGGACTCCCTGCAATGACCGGGGGCCTGAGTACACAGCAAGCATCTGCTGAGATTGGGGGGATTGGGTTATCATTCAGAAAAGATCCAATCTTTGTAAGTTAGTAAGGGAAGGGAAGGGCAAGGAAGGGGGAGGGGGCACGAGGGGAAAGTTTCTTGACGATAGCAAACCCGGGTCAAGAGATAATACAGTAAAGATGATAAATTATCTTCCCAAAATTTACTGCACGAATGATAAATTTCATTTTGAGAATTGCATATTCAGTCACTACAAAAGGTGGCAAAAAATATATTAATACTGTATACATATCTATCTATATTAAGAGACCCAATTTACTCGTCAAAAAGGAAGACAAGCGCTTCAGTGCTCAATACACTTACATTCCTTTGTAAATTTTCTACTTAAAAAGGATGGTTTATAGGTGTACAACTTTAAAATTTCTGGTTCCTACAAGCTTTTGATCTGGTATTGAGCACTATACCAATAGAGAGAATACCCTTGTTGCAAGGAAGAGAAAATATACCCACTGTAAGTGGGAGCTCACGGCAAGAGGCCATCACCACCACCAATGCATTAAATTCACTTTCAGTTTGATGACAGAAATAATCACTCGAGATTAACTCCAGATAATCATTTAGAAAAATTTAATTTATAACAAATGCTTAATACAGTACTGTATTTAATATTCTGATAGATTTTTTCCATGAAGTGTATTAGAAATTACAGCATTTTATAATTGTTTAGTTAATACTGTATAAATACAGTATAGTTGAAATTTTACTCCTGAAATACAAATGCAAAACCCAAAGTTCTTGAAGAACTATTAATATCTCTGAATTATCTAAGTGGCTTGATTGTCTTTTGTAATACAGGTATATTATTTACTAAAATGTTAAATTATACAACTAAACAAAGTACATTAAAAATAAAATAACCTGGGTCTATCATCAAACTGTATTTAACTGGCATTTTAAAATAATAAATTTGTTAACTGTACAAATGTCTTGATTCAAATTCTATTCATGGAGCTAAGTAAATGCTTCGTGGTGAAAGTCCAATCTTGTATAGAAAAAAGGGAAAGGTTTTGGCACAGCCACAGTTAGAAAATCAGAAAGTCATTTTGGTTCAGGTACAAAACAAACAGGGTATGAATCCTTGGCACGAATTCCTAAAAGCCTTCGGCTCAAGAAAGACATTTAAATTCATTAATAAATAAGAATATCACATACAAAATGTCTTTCACTACATAACTTCTCACAGTCCCTACCCCCACAGTCTCCATCATCCAGGCAAAATGCAATGATCCATTGCATTTTTTATTTTGGTATACATTATTTTAATGCACTAAAATGATGGAAATACCATATCAAAGGCAACATGAATTAATTTAATTCATTATCCTTCTTAACAGTACCATTATGGCTTGACAAAAATATATGGCGCATTACAAGGAATTTTTTTGTTTAATACTATCACTATCTGAAACAGCAAGACCAGCTGGGCATAACATGGTAGAGAGCTACTAATCGATGCCGAGTGTTCTCCTGCAAGTGTGACTCACTACAGCATCGCTACCCTGGATGTGTGGACGAAAGTGGGGCAGGAGGGTCATTACATCAGATGCTTGCAAAACTCGGGACACAGAAAAACACATAACTAAATCTATTTGCACATAAAACATCCAATATCATTAAAACTAACATTATGACAAAAAATTTGTACATGCGTTAAGACAGATGCTGAAATCGACATTCAACATAACAAATTAGCCAAAAATATCTAAGATTGGAGCATTTGAACTAGAAATCACTGGTCTGTCACTAAGTCTCTAAAACCCTTATTGCCTTTGGAACAAGGGAAAGGAGTTCAAAGTCTTGACACATATGGTATGTGTCATCAATTCCCTGAATAATAGCACAGGCATTGAGTTTGGCCTCCATCAAAACATGATTTTTTTCTTAACCTCATAAATCTAGTTAGACTAAAGCCATTTCATTCTTAAAATCCAAAATGCCAACATATCAGCATCCATCACAATGAAAAAAAAAAGAGAACAAGAGAAAAGAATAGAGGTCCAAATGTAGCAATTGCATGGAGCCAAGCTTGTAGCACAGTGTTAAATCAGTTTGTACTATGGATAGCCAGCTTTCATTGGGCATGCCGAAGCAGGGTTCTATCCGTACTCTTGAGCTCCGTGACCCCTGGTTGACATGATTCACGAGTTCCATGACCCTTGTTAACCAGATTCATGAACTCCTTCACCAGGGTTCACATGATTAATAAAATGAAACTATGATTGACCTGAATTACAATCAGTGACCCTAGTAATCTTGATTAAGTCCAATATCTGGTTGACAAGTTTACATGAGCTATGCCTGCATTTACTGAACATAATCTAATGATTTCAAAGACTGATCTCAACATTGTTGGAGATATATTTGATTTTTTTCATACAACTTCTATAGATGTTTTTTATGATTTACAGTGGATCATGCATGAATTAAGACTTATGGATCACGGATTCAGATAACTGGGGTCTGTTTCCCTGCAACGAGCCTTACGTACACAGATGAGAAATATGTCTTTATAAATATCAATAAACATAATTACAGTAATGATACACATCTGAGAAATATAGACTCTGAAAATAAAAAACCTGTACAGATGTCACAACAGGCAACAAGGGGTGGAGAGTTCCACAACTCTGATTTTTCCCTGATATACAGTACAAAGAATATAAAATAAAGACAGGAAAAAATATGACTGGGTATTTAAAACTACACAAGTTATTTCCTCTCCCTCCCTTGTTAGTGATAACCTGCTGTGCCACTTTGGTAACCTGTATTAGGACCTGTCAAAATTTGCTGTGGCTATGTGACACCTCCGAGGAGGCACTAATCCCTGGTTTGTGAGGTGAGTTTATAGTTACAAAGGCCGGGCAGGAAAGAGCAAAGGACTAACTGGGAGAATATACAGAACCATTACAACAAACTGACGATTCACATACAACCATTATGCATCAAATCCAAGTAGCTTCTTTTCCATCTCTGAAAACAGTCAACACGATTTGCCGAGTCAAGCACCCATACATACCCTGGATTTGTCAATAGATATGAACAATTGTACTCTAGTTTAGTCAAGGGGTGGGGTTAATACACGAAATATATTGTAGTGGATCATAAGAAAATATTTAAATCAACATCCACTAATATGCTAATTTCTCGGAAAATTCATATGACGAAGGCACTTGGACAACACCTTACTTAGCTGAGTCCATGTTAAGCTGGGTCTGTCTCACATAATTGTACAGAATTTGAAATCATCATTCACCATTTTTTTTAGAACCTGAATGTGGCAAAGTTTTTGTTACTTGCTCACATATATATATAATGGTATGAATGATAAAATCTTTAAATTTACCCATAACTATGTTTCCAGTGCCTAGACTTCTTCCTGCCCGGCTTGGGTATAACAACCTGATGAGCAACCTGATTAATTTGGTATGGGTTTGATGAAGAATTCACTATTTGACTTATAGCTAATATGGCATTGGCAAACAGTCTCACCATCATGAAGCTGTCCAGAGAGGATAGAGCATTACTATTCCAAGGGCAGACATAATGATATGGCTAGACAATTGTCAACATGCCACCGATACTGGGTACGTTCTCGACAGATACAACGTACAAACTCATCACAACTTCAGCTCTTCTTAAATGATTAGCGTAAGGTGCAATCAACTGTTTAATATTGTGCTGACAGTTTAAGAACAATTTTGAGTTTGTTCATTCTATCTCTCTGGAGCATGGCTAATTTCCTAAGTTAAGCACAAATGTTTGGTAATTGGGAAGCAAGTGGTGGGGTAGCACTGTGTGTCACAACTGGTGGGGTTCGGGCAAGTGTAACAACGTAGGTTCAAGATCATCTGGGCTTCACCTTCACAAGCACTGACGTCAATTTCCAGCACTTGCTGGCAAAGAAAAAAAAAAAGAGAGAGACTTGTGTGAAAGGTGTTGCCTTACAAATCTTAGATAACAAAACAGAGGCAATGAATACTGATTAATATAACAGGTGCAGAAAAACTATTGAACATTCCTTAGTATAATGCACTCATGAAAAAAAAAAGAGGAGATCTGATAAAACAAAAAAATTATAACCGGTACTATGGAAAGCATTGCACACTAAAGTGACCTGATGGAAATGATAAAACAAAATAATATTCTTTTGATGCTTCAAAAAGACCTCCTAAAGTGATTAACCTACATCAGTTAACTACTACACTAAGAACATGGATTGAAATTAACGATAATTAACACAAATATACAAAAAAATTGAAATAAATACAGTATAACTTAATTCCATACTAAACAAACATTATAATTGAATTTACTCCATTTATACCGAAATCCTTACCATGTACTCCACCTTAAACCATTATCATAAGTACCAGACACCACACATAAGAAATCTTGTAACATTACACATACACTAGTCACAATATACAGAAATTGGCACAAAAAACTGGACACTCAACTGTATCCAAATTTTTAATAAATTACATAGTGGAAAAAAAAGAGGAATCACAAAAATAGTATCCAACCAAATTCTTACTTTTAAGAAATATAATATATATTACTAGGATGGCAAGCATGACCATCTCTTTAAGCTGAGCCTTATTAAGTACATCATAATTCTCCAGTGTACAATATTTTTTCAGCTGTGCTAAGCAAGCAGTCTCTGACACCTGCTTAACCAGCCAAATATAACCCTGTGTTATTTAGTAGGGGGTTTTCAACCACCCATTTAATTGAGAGAAAGAAGAAATCAAAAAGAAAATCTAATTTAAATAATACTATCCTTTCATTACAAAAAAATCTTATCAAATATTGTTTATATATTCATTTATACTTCAAGAAAAGGTCAAAAACAGATGTAACATCAGAATCAGATTCCTTAAATACCTGTCACATCATACACCTGCCATGTAAATAATATCAAAAAATCTATAAAGTACTGTACTATATAAAGTAGTTGATGCTGAAAGAGGTAGTCACACTTGCTGATATGGAAACAAGAGACACAGTGAGGGTGGGTAGAGGGGGTTTGAGCAATGGGTAACACTGGGAAAAGAGCGTTTCATGCAAAATCGCTGTACAATCCTCTTCCTCACTGATTGTTCATCACATTTTAACATTCCATAACATGGAATGTGTTCAGTTGAGAGAGCTTAATGTCAATACCTCCTTAATATAAAACTGAGAGCAGACACTGACAACAGGAGGTATGCCTTCATTACCCGCTAGTCCTGCTTCAGACCGTCACAAGCAGTAAAGTGAATACATACCGGTATATACATTTGTCATGGAAAGGCTCGTGTAACTCTGCTCCTTCCCCAAAAATGTCCTAAGTTGCACGATTACTTAATTACTGTCAAGATATGGGTGAAACTATAGTGGATGTCAGCATAGTGTTGTAATCATCTAAATATTATGGAAAAGCTTTAAGTTCAACAAATATCTTATAATTCATTAAGTGACAATCACATGCCTCAATAAAAAAAATATATGGTAAATATTCAAATTATAACTAAGACTAAAATATAAAATTTATTAATCTATTGCCAATGAGTGCTTCCTGGGTGAATTAAAAATAGTTATATAATTTATATTCATATCTTTTTTAAATATGAGGTATGTGTTACACAAACTTATTGGTAAAATATATCAATAAAAATATCTTTCTTTTATGATTTAACTTTAAAATAAGGTGAGAGCTGGTAACATTATGTATATAAAGTACTGTATATGTATGTATGCAGGGATATAATGTACTGTATATATATACATATACCTAAATACACACAAGCACATGTATGCATGTGCACACACACATCCTCCCCATACACATACATCCACAATATGCACACACACACTTTGTTAGGTCAAAGCTAGAATATGCAGCAGTTGTGTGGTGCCCATATCTTAAGAAGCACATCAACAAACTGGAAAAAGTGCAAAGACATGCTACTAAGTGGCTCCCAGAACGAACTGAAGGACAAGAGCTACGAGGAGAGGTTAGAGGCATTAAAAATGCCAAAACTAGAAAACAGAAGAAAAAGAGGTGATATGATCAATACGTACAAAACAGTAACAGGAATTGATAAAATCAATAGGGAAGATTTCCTGAGACCTGGAACATCAAGAACAAGAGGTCATAGATTTAAATTAACTAAACAAAGATGCCGAAGAAATATAAGAAAATTCACTTTCACAAACAGAGTGGTAGACTGTTGGAACAAGTTAGGTGAGGTGGTGGAGGCCAAAACTGTCAGTAGTTTCAAAGTGTTATATGAAAAAAGAGTGCTGGGAAGACAGGACACCACGAGCGTAGCTCTCATCCTGTAACTACACTTAGGTAATTACACAGTCACAGATTCAAGCTAAGGAAACAGAGGTGCCAAAAATATTAAAAAGTTTTCATTTGTAAACAGAGTGGTAGACAGTTGGAACATGCTAAGTTAGAAGGTGGTGGAGGCCAAAACAGTAGTTTCAAAGCGTTATATGACTGCTGAGAAGACAGGACACCACGAGCGTAGCTCTCATCCAGTAACTACACATAGGTAATTACACACACACACACACACACACAGTCTTACCACAAATGCTAAAGCTCTTAAAAGGGCTTTGGCACTTTTATGCTCCAACTTTTCTTAATCATGCACACTTATGATGTAAAAAATTGGTATTCCAAACAACTTGCCAAAAAAAAAAACTGCCATGAAATAGATTTTTTATACAGAGAAGTAACTAACAAGACAGTATGTAAAGAAGTGCACACACGAGACTGCAAAATCTTTTGGTTCCTACAGAAGTCTTTACTTGGAAACTTCTGACTTTTCAACAGCCATGATTTATAGCCCCAGATAAGAAATACCCAGTATGATCTAAACAACAAATACCCACTACAGTACTACTTATTTCAAAACTAATACCTAAACAAATCAATAAACATACAAAAACGTTCAAGCAATCAAAACGAAACATTACATCAATACCGATTTTTGGGTTCTGAATGCAACAAATTCCTACAACTAACAGTTATCCAACAAGCAGTCTGATGTAATCATAAACCAATAAAAACAAAATATGCCAAAATGGCATACAACAACAGAGACAAAACACACACCACCCACCCCCCCCATACAAGCTCATCCATTCATTCACAAACATTTCAACCCAATTTTAAAATTGCACTCTCATGTTAGACATTTCCTGAGGTGAACGAAAGATAATCTGTGTAGAATCAACCTGTAATATTCAAACTAATGACCACAAAAATGAAATAAATCATGACAGTTTCTACAAGAAAGGATGACACACTGAAACGCATAAGACTACTACTTTGCTGCGCCGCTCTCGATGTTATACGGCTCGAGATTAATTTAAATTAATATTTACTGTATATACTGTATTAGTATTATGTATTATTTTTGTTCTGTACTGAAAACTGGTTTCCCTTGAACATGTGGGGTATCTATTAATCAGTGTTCTATACACACTGCTCCAGCACTTCTGGTAATGCCCAAGTGACATGGGTGCTGACAAGAAAAAAAATAAAAAATTATGACAATTAAAAACAGGAATAAACATTTGATATTATAAAATTAGTGCATTATTAGAATATTTTTAATTTTTTTTTTTATGCAAACCACAGCAAAATAGAGAGATACGTAAACTCTCGAGTATTAACTTTAAAATGTGTGCTTTCATCTTTGTTATTGGCTATTTGCAGTTATAGATGGAGAGCAATGCTTCTCTACTCCCATCCTCATTGTATACTTTATTATAAATAGTTTTGAGACATCTAGTGATCTTTTGCACAACCTCTTGCAGTTTAGTCCATCTGCAACTATACTGCCAAAAACTTCATAATCCTTTATAAATCTTTCTGTAGTTTAAAACCTCTATAACCTCTAGCTCTGCTGATTTCTGCTTTCAAAAACTTTGTTTTCACTCTGTTTTACACGTTATGTAATTACACTTAAATAATAACTTGTACATAGATTTTTAAATTGCAAATAATTACTCATTGAAAACTTTAGTCTATAATTTGTTTATCTACTTACATCACTGACATGCAATGACAACAAATAGCCAAGAACACAAATGATGGTGGCCCAAGCGAAACCACGGCCATGGCAAATGATCGTCGTCAAGTACAGTATAGCATTAGCTACACCCAGTCACCCCTAAACATACCACCAGCACCACCCACAAGACCAAGGAACACACAGTACCAGCAGTCACTTATACAAGACATCTTCAACATATGATTTTAGATAATACCAGAACTAGTTTCCATTATATAAAATGTCTCCGGTGTCATGGACCATCAGAGGCACCATCACCAGTAAGAGGGGTTCAGAAAGATGGTAATAAGTGAAGTAAGTCATTGTAAGCAGGCGATGAGTCACAATAACGTGGCTAAAGTATATTGACCAGACCACACACTAGAAGGTGAAGGGACGACGACGTTTTGGTCCGTCCTGGACCATTCTCAAGTCATTCACAATCGACTTGAGAATGGTCCAGGACGGACCGAAACGTTGTCGTCCCTTCACCTTCTAGTGTGTGGTCTGGTCAAGTCATTGTAAATAATAACCCTTCCAGCTTCTAAGTTCACTAGAAAATACAATACCACGATTCGCAATAGCTAACCTCTCCAGGATCCCTATGAATAAAGTCACTAGCACCAGGAGCCATTATACATAATATCACCAGCACTTGAAGTAACTACAGTAAACATAAAATACCAGGAATATTGACTAATGTCATTATACACCAATGTGACTGCCACCCATGGTAAACTGCAACATTCACAATACCATACACACAAACAAAAATGCTTCATCACTAAGCTCTTCATCACCACAGGTAAACAGTGAGTTGATCATCACTATGCTGAATCATTCCCTATAGTGTAGAAGGAGCAGCACTGTTTAGTTGGACTTCGAAAGAGCAATATTTGCAATGGAGATAAGCCCAGTAAACACTAACAACCACTTTCTTATTTTGTTGAGGTATTTCAGAAATTGACAAACAACAGCTACCTCTATGATAATACACATGAACATACTGGTTAAATATTGTCGTAGCCTTTGGAAGACATAGAAGTTACGAATAAGTGGCACAGTATCTTTGCACTCAGAGACAATGTGATTTTTCTACTTAGTTTGTACACATTTGCTATATGCATATAAAACACTTCAAAATGCAGGTTTCCCTGTCATCACATCATCTCAAACTTGCACAAATTGGAAATGCAAAATCTTGATTGCCTGATGCTTCTGAAAACAAGTGGTACTTATTTCCCAATTAACAGCTAATGGAGGAAAATATTAAAATTTTTGGCACAAATTAGGTACAGAGGAAAAGAAGGGTTAAAAAACTTCTCCATGTTACACTGGGATATAAAACAGAGGTTCATGTAAAGCATTTGTTTCAAGAACTTCATGTATTGCAAACTTCTCACAATACACAAGTGAGAACAAGCTCTACATATATTTCTTGCAACTTCATCAATTACCCTATGCAAGTGGCGAAGATTCACATATTCCATTCAAACACTATGGATACTCTGACCATCCACTCACCAACGAACCAACACATTACCAATACTCAAGTGGGCCATGGTTCCTTGTATGCCATCCAAAGCTCTGACATTTAAGTAATGATATTTATCTTTCTAACTTAGGCCTATACTGTAAATGTTGAGCACTTATGTTATTACTTTATGCCTGAGAATGAAAACTGAGGGCATTGTAAAGACTCTGCCAGCTCATAAAAGCTGAATACCTAAGTAAAATATGATCAGCCTCTTTGGAGAAAGATGTACCAGGTCAGCCATTTATAAACTCTTATGCAAAATAATTTTATTATACTCAATCTCTTGATTCATAAATAAAAGCAGCAAGATTCTATTAACAGGTTTAAGATGGCTGACCCAAATACGCTTATTGATATGTTCCTGCAGAGTCTAGAGCAGTAGGGCCCGACTCCTCCTGCCCTTGAACACATGCAGTGACGAGTGGACTGCTACTCGGACGTTGTGTCCTTTGCTCCCTGATCATTTTCATCATTCACATACTTCTCCATGCTGTAGTTGCGATTTCGTTTAAGAGGAGCCCCATGATGGGTCACCTGGTGGCGTCGCAGGTACCACTTGTTTTTGCATTTTTTGTGGCACAAGTCACACTCCACCCCCTCACCCTTGGTGTGAATATTGATAATGTGCTGTTTCAGATTGAATTTGTTGCTGAAGACGCGGTTACATATGGGACAGATGCCTGGCTGCCGGCTGTTCCAAAGCTTGGGAACGCATGCCCGCACCAGATATTCAGCGTCTGCAAGGGAAGAAGAAATGTCCTCTCAGTATGGCTGTCTCTTGGGACATCCCAGTCCACTTAGCTTACTTAGGGAATTACAGCTATCAGGATTCTTTGACCAGGGAACGACAGGTGGACAGATGGATTTATTTTTTTTAGTTTATTCAATATTCCGGCCAATATTCCATGCTTAATTTCATTCCTTACCATTACATTTCTTATTTCAGCCAATTACCTCCTGAAATTAATATTAATAATGTATAGCCAAGTACTAATCTTAATGTTCTAATTTCATAAACTAATTAATTACCAAGTGATAAAAGAATAAGGATTCTACCTTCCAGAACATGAGTAGAGCAATGAAAAACTGGTAACTATGAGTCTACAAGAACACTACTTGGACAGGATCATGCTTAGCAATGAGAGTCTTTACTACATGCTACTTCTAACTCAAATGGTCACAAAAGGCAACCTGTTGTCATATAGAACCATTCGTTAAAACTAGCCATGGAATCTAGTTTTGTCATTAAGCATGGTACATGTGTTTTTGGATACCAATCACAAAATATATTGTCCATGTCCACCTGTTATTGAATTTAATCTCATTCAAAATTTAATTACTGACAGGACATTTTTCCAATACATTCACATTATCTCGATTGATTTATTACAGCCTTTGTCTAAATCATCCATACATGAATCCCAAAGCTGAACTGCAGAACATACTAGATTGAATTTGAAGGGGAATTCAGCACATACGATCCATTTGTTTCTTAGTGAAGACCTCTTGAGGTTGGGATGTCTCCATCTGGTGGGGAGTAGGAGTGAGTGCCATGCCTAAGTCCTTAGTTAACTCATAGGCAGGATGCTGGTTGGTCAAGATCTTGCCAGACTTGGGCTCAGCCGGGCCTTTGGAGCGACGCAGGGGAGCACCATGTGCAGTCACATGGTGTTTACGCAAGTACCACTTGTTCTTGACCACCTTGTGGCACAACTCACACTCAATCCCCTCCCCTACTGTGTGCACGTTCACAATGTGTTGTTTCAGGTTAAACGAATTACTGAAAGTTTTCCAGCAAAACGGACAGAGGCGGGGTTGCATGCAGCGCCACCTTTGGCGAGCGGGGGCATCTGGAACAGAGCAAAACATGGCATTAACCTGGGCCCTTAGTGTGTTGCTGCTGCCAAATGCCCCCACTCAGCCAAGTGCTCACGGGTCTCTCATAATCATGTCAATGCTCTTCATAAATCGTTTCAATTTACTGTGCCTCACATCATATCTACAAACTTGATAACAAACTGAAAATAAAGTGTCCTTTCTTGTTCGAACAAGTTGTGTTCCAGGTGTATATGATTTGTTCCAAACCATACACTGCACAATTAAGTCACTAGTCATATTCAACATATTTTCTGTATAACTGGTCCTGTGACACAGATGAAAGAAATGAAGTAAAAGAAATTACTACAGTACTGCACTGTACTTACAAAAAAAAAGAAAAAACCTTACTGCACAAGCTTTAACAAAAGCATCATAGCTCAAACAAGCTTAACTTACTGCTTCCCAAGAAATCATGCCTCATTGATAAATGTTCAATATTTTAAACAATTGAATACTGTTCATGCTTATGCAGTTCAGTCTATAACAATGAAATGAAGCCCCAGTCAACAAAACTACAGTACTAAAATTGTCAACATTAAACAAGAAACTTTGAAAATTATGATACAGAACAATATATATATATATATATATATATATATATATATATATATATATATATATATATATATATATATATATATATATAATATATATATATATATATATATATATATAATATATATATATAATATATATATATATATATATATATATATATATATATATATATATATATATATATATATATATATATATATATATATATATATATATATTCTACACATGCATATTCATATAAATTTGCTTGTTTTTAAAATTCAATAAAGTCATTAATATTTTCTTATTATACACTATATACATGTAAGTATACATGTATGTATGTATGTATGTATGTATGTATGTATGTATGTATGTATGTATGTATGTATACATGTATACATGTATACATGTATGTATGTATGTATGTATGTATGTATGTATGTATGTATGTATGTATGTATGTATGTATGTATACATGTATGTATGTATATATGTATTCATGTATGTATGTATGTACTCACCTAGTTGTGCTTGCAGGGGGTTGAGCTTTGGCTCATTGGTCCTGCCAACTCTAACCGTATTGACCTAGTTGTGAATGCGAGGGTTGAGCTCCGATTCTTTCGGCCCACCTCTCAAGTGTCAATCCAACTGATTCCCCCCCCTCACCCCCCCAGGAAGCAGCCTATAGCAGCTGTCTAACTACCAAGTACCTATTTACTGCCAGGTGAACAGAGGCATCAGGGTGAAAGAAACTGCCCATTTGTTTCCGCCATCGCAGGGGATCAATACCCAGACCCTAGGATTACAAATCCCGAGCAATGTCCACTTAGCTGTCAGGCCCCCTGTCAGGCCCCCTAAAAAATGTATGTATGCCCCTGTATGAATGTATGTATGAATGTATATGTATGTATGTGTATGTAGATATAAATGTCTATTCATGTGTGTAATTACCTAAGTGTAGTTACAGGATGAGAGTTACACTCATGGTGCTTTCCCAGTATCTTCCCAGTACTCTGCCATAACGCTTTGAAACTACTGACAGTTTTGCCTCCACCACCACCTCACTTCACTTGTTCCAATCATCTATTACTATTTGCAAAAAAAAGCTTTCAAATATTTTTTGTGCACCTTTGTTTCCTTAGCTTGAATCTGTGTCCTCTTGTTTTTGAAGTTGCTAATATCAAGCCTTTTTGTCAATTTAGTCAATTCCTGATAGTATTATTTATGTGGTGATCCTATTACCTCTTTTTCTTCTATCTTCTAGTTTTGGCATGTTTAACGCCTGTAGACTCTCCTTGTAACTCTTGTTTTTCAGTCCGGAAGCCATTTTGAAGCCGTTGAACCTTTTTCAGTTTATTGATGATGTTCTTGAGATATGGGTATCATACAACTACTGCATATTCCAATTTGGTCTCACAAACATCATGAACAGTTTCTTTAGTATTTTGCCATCCATGTTTTTAATTAAAAGCAAGTCTGAAGTTGTAAAGCAACACATATGCTCCTCTTACAATGTTCTTTCCGTGTTTCACTGGTGACAGCTTACAGACCAAAAGCTTACAGATCAAAAGGTACTATTGTACCTAGGTCTTGTTCTTTAAATACTTTCCACATACTTTGTAAGCTGTGTGTGGTCTATTTTCTCCAATTCCACATTCCATAACATAGCATTTATTTATACTGTATTCCATTTGCCACATGACGCTCCAAGCACTTATTTTATCTAGAACACTTTGAAGGGCATGACAATCGTCCACCTCTCCCATCTTTCCCAGTATCTTAGCATTATCCGTAAACATGTTCATATAATTCTGTATTTCTTCTGGCAGATCATTTATGTGGACAATGAACAGATTTGATTTGGAACACTGTTTGCCTTTTCCATATATCTGCTAAGTTTTCTGTGCACAAAGATGTTTGGAATATCATTTGAAGTGGAATACTAAGCTCTGTTGCACGCACACACTCAGCACCCAAGGTGAAACTCCATTTGATCCAACTGCTTTATTTCTTTCTAAACCTTTAAGTAATTTTCCACTTCTACTCAAGACACCTCTAAGTATTTACACTCGTCTAATTGTACTCATTTACTTGTGTTTGTGATGGTTGAGCTTTGGCTCTTTGGTCCCTCTACTCAACTGTCAATTAACTGGTATACAGGTTCCCGAGACTATTTATTAATTTTTTATTTATTTTGTATTTATTTATATATACAAGAGTTCTTACATTCTTGTACAGCCACTAGCACACATAGCATTTCAGACAAGTCCTTAATCCTAATAATCCCCAGAATACGACCTCGCCAAATTGTTTAACAACCAGGTATTCATTTTACTGTTGGGTAAACAGCGGCTACTGTTAAGGATTTGCGCCCAGTAAATCCTCCCTAGCCAGGATACGAACCCAGGCCAAAGCACACGCGTAACACCAGGCGAGTGTCTTACCACTATGCCACAGGGACTATTGGGCTCTACCATATCTACATTTGAAACTGTGTATGGAGTCTGCCTCCTCCATATCATTGTCTAGTGCATTTCATTTGTTAACTACCTTGACTCTGAGAAAAAAATTTCTAATGTCTCAGTACTGTACTCAAATGAGCCACAAAGTTTCCACCTGTGTCCCCTTGTCTTGTTCCACCTATGTTAAATAGTTTGTCTTTGTCCACCCTGTCAATTCAAAAGAATTTTTGTAAGTGGTGATCATGTCTTCCCTAACTCGTCTGTCTTCCAGGGACGTGAGGTTTAATTCCCTCTTAACTCTCACCTTCCAGCTCCGGGACTAGTCTGGTGGCAAACTCCTTAACTTTCCCCTAACTTTGACATGTGTTTAACTAGGTGTGGACTCCAGACTGGAGCTGCATACTCCAGGATTGGTGTGATATATATGGTATTCAAGGTTCTGAATGACTCCTTACACACATTTCTAAGGGCAGTTTTTATCTTGGCCAATCTAGCATATGCTGCTGCTGATATCCTTTTGCTGTGGGCTGTACACATACGTCGTCGTCTTCTCAATACATGCAGTTTGCATGAAGGTATAACCTCCCGATGACTGCACGACCGGTAATCTAGAAAGATGCGATATGACAATGCACAACAACACATCAAAGGTCACGATGTGCCCGAGTCAAGAAGATAACGATGCCATCAAGTCAGGCGAGGATAAAGGCAAAATAAACAAGAGGAAAGAAATGTAGGATGGAAATACAGAAAACAGAAGGCGAATGCAAAGCATTGCATGATGTAAAGAAAGCAAGGGACGGAGGCAAAAGACGAAGGACGGGGGCAAAGGATGTAAAGGAGGCAAGTGCGAATGTGTAAAATGGTAGAGGAAGTCAAGATGGGAAAGGCGAGGTTAGGACAGGGCAAGGTAAGTTATTGGCATCCGGAGCCTCACGACTGGACTCTAATGCATTGGACTCCACAGAATCGCCAGCAGGACAATGGGAGGAAGACCTAGGAAGGATGCGAGGACAAGTCGTGGGAAAATGCGATGTAAAAGGCTCATCAGGCAAGGTGGCAGGGCGCTTGGAAATCGGGACAATGGAGGATTGTTCCGCTTAGTAAAGGGGGCAGAGATGTGCGGCAAGGCAGCCTGGAGAAACAAACAGGGAAGGCTCGCCAAAAGAGTTCCGAACGGTGTTGTCCAGCATCAATTCAAACCCATTGGAGATGGCAGAGGCAGCTGCGGGAGGATGGACGTCAATTGTAAAAGAAGCAGAGGAGAGGAGCGATGGGTCAGCTGCAGGAACGGGAAGAACCTTAGCAGATATATGGAAAAAGGCAAACATAGTACTGCACCAATTTATAAAAATGGCAGTCGAGAGGAAACTCTAAATTATAGACCTGTGTCATTAACAAGTGTGGTAGTCAAATCACTAGAAAAAATAGTTAAAAGCCAAATGGGTTGAACTTCTAGAGAGTAATGACATAACGGACAGACAGTATGGTCTTCAAGCTGGAAGATCCTGTGTAACAAATCTACTTAGCTTTTATGATAGTCACATAGATACTGTACTACAGGAAATTGATGATTGCATTGACTATGTCTATCTGGACCTAAAAAAAAGGCTTTTGACAGAGTTCCACACAAAAGTTTGTTTTGGAAACTGAAACATGCTGAAGAGGTGACAGGGAGACCACTGATATGGATGAAAATTGTTCTAATGGTCAGAAAGATGAGAGCAGTAATCAGAGGCAATGTATCTGTCTGGAGGAGTGTTACTAGCTGAGTACCAAAGGGTTCAGTTCTTGCACCAGTAATGTTTATCATTTATATAAATGATCTACCAGAGGGAATATAGAATTACTGAACATGTTTGCTGATGAAGCTAGGCTACTAGGGAAGATAGGAGACATAGATGCTTGTCATGCCCTTCAAATTGATCCTGATAAAATAAATGCTTGGAGCACCAAATGGCAAATTGAATTCACTGTGTATAAATGCCATGTTATGGAATGTGGAATGGGTGAAAATAGACCACACACAATGTATCATCACACACAGAGATCACACTAACGTGATGCATCAAATGAACAAATCCACAAGGGCCGTGACGAGGATTCGAACCTGCGTCCGGGAGCATTAAGGCAGTGTCTGGGATGCTCCCGGACACAGGTTTGAATCCTCGTCACGGCCCTGTGGATTTGTTCACAATGTATAAATTATGTGCAAAGGAGCTAAGGAATTCTGATAAGGAGAGAGATGTAGGGGTGGTATTGGATAATAGATTGTTACCAGAGGAACACATAAAGGACATTGCATGAGGAGCATATGCTGTGCTTTCCCAACTTCAGAATCACTTTTAATCACATGGATGATGAAATACTAAGGAAACTGTTCACGAATATGAGACCAAAACTGGAATATGCAGCCGTTGTATGGTGCTCATATTTCAAGAAGCACATCAATAAACTGGGAAAGGTACAAAGGCATGCTACAAATGGCTTCCAGAACTGAAAAACAAGAGCTATTAAGAGAGGCTAGAGGCATTAAATACCTGTATACCAAAGCTAGAAGATAGAAGAAGAAAAAGGCAATATGATTACCACTTACAAAAAATTAACAAATCAACCAAACTGACAGGGAAACTCCTGAAACTGGTAACCTCAAGAATAAGAGAGCATAAATTCAAGCTAGGAAACAAAGGTACTGAAAAAAAAACAGTGTTGAATGTAATGAAACACCATTTTCTGGGCGTGTCCCGGAGGCTCGCCGGAGCTTACCGGGCTGATATGTATGCATTAGAGGATGGCATTAGTCAATTTGATTGGAGTTCTTGCCTACCAGGGACCACGGCCAGAACCTTACCTCCTCAGAGAGGCACGATGAGCAATGGCCAATGGAAGGGTTGCTCGAGGGAGGGTTGCAGAGAGCCTCCGGGACTCTCCCAGAAAATGGCATTTCATTACATTCAATGCTGGTTTTCTGTGCAGAGCCCATCCGGCTCCCTGGAGCTACCTAATCTCAGAAAACGGAAAAGATGGACTTACCCGGAGGCAACCGCCACTCACACCTTAACCCGAAGTCAAGACAATCTGGCTACTCGAACAAGAACGGACAGCGGTCCACAAATGAGCACCCTCCTGACATCCCAAATAGAGCACAGAGAATGAAGCATCACTCTGAATGCAAAGAAAGCCTGAGGAACCCCTGGCCAGCATTATCATGCTCCACCATCATGAGCCCTCACTCTCCCACTTCCTTGGACATGCAGGGAAAAGGAACAAATACACTGGACAAACGAAGAGCAGCCCGAAATGACAACCACGACCAAAATGGAGCACAAAAGAGGAGATGGACGGAGAAGGATCCTGAACTCCACCAAGAAGGACCAAGAGGAGAAGAATCAGCCAGAGGCACAAAAGCCCAAAACAACCCATGAAGAGGCAGATAAACAACAAAACAAAAACAGACAAGAGGGGTCCAATCAAGCCAAGTGGGAAAAAACAACAACCAGCAACAGGCACTGGCAAATCCCAAAACCATGAAAAAACAAAGTCCTCCAAAGCCAACACCAGATGGGAGCAAGAAAGAGAAAGGCAGAAAACATGCCAAGCCCCCATCACAGCAGCCAAAATATCAGCCCCAGGACGAGAACAGGAGTCCCTGCCAGGAAGTACAGTGTCACTAAGTACGACTTTGGACGCAGCACCACCTCCATGATAAACGTCCTTCTGCTTTGGAGAGTGGGCCAAATGACTTGGGTTACAACTAGATACCAGAACACATGACTCACAAAAGAGCTACACACAGAAGAATGGGGGAGGAAGCCTGCAACATTCTGGAAAAGTACCAAATCAGACCCAGAAAAGGAGATAAGAGGGACAGAAGACATGCAGGATTGGACACCGAGCCCCAAGGCCCAGATGTCAAGGTTGAATAGATAATCAATGAGAGAGAACAACCCAAACAGTAAAAAACAAGGGAACACCAATCTGAAGAAAAAAAAAAACATTCAAGAAAGAGCACCCACATAATGAACTGAACAGCAACACCAAACCAATGTGAAAAGGTGTGCAGCAATGCTTGTCCACATGTCAGCCAAAGAGGCCAAATCCACAAGAAGGAACACCATCTGCCGAGCACAGTCAGCAAACTCACACAAGCAAAAATGTGTAGCCAAACCCTGAGAACCAGACAGCACAGCAACAAATGAGGGCAGCTCTAAAGCAAAAGTGACTGTTGAACTCTTAATCAGTGAAAAAAAAAAGTTCAAGCAGAGGGGACAACCAAACCATGGAAGTTCCAAAGACAAAAGTATTGCAGAGTACCCTAATAACTTCCATTAACTCACTGTTAAGGAAAACCCGCCACAGATTAGGATCACCAAGAGTGCCAGCCACATACCCAAGAGGCCGGAGAGCTGGAGGTGACTTGGAACCTGATGAGATAGCTGCACGGGGAAGAAATGATCTTCCCCTGCATGAAGTGGGGGAAGACATTACCGAATAAAATCCCAACAATCAAAGAGGGCAGTGGTGACATAATAATCACAGGGCAAAGAAAGATGTAGCTCCTAAACTGATCGAATAACTAAAGCAAAATGGGGCACCCTCAGGATAATGTGTGTGTGCACATGAGCTACATAGCTAGAAGAAACAAAGCAGTTGGCTCAGATGGAGCTTCACCTAGGGATCTGAGAAAATGCATACCAGAACTGACTATTCTACTTCAATTAATTTTTTAGACATCTTTATGTGCAGGAAATCTTTAGCTTAGTTTTTCCAATCAATCTGCTAACATAGTTCTAATCTACAAAATTGGTAAGCAGCAGAAGACCCCTCTAAATTATAACCCCTATCAGTGACAAAGTGGTTATCAAAACAGAAAAAATAGTTAATACCAAATAGTAGAAAACCCTGGAGAGAAATAATACAATAACAGACAGACAGTATGGCTTTTGAACAGAAAGATCATGTGGAAAAACCTACTTAATTTTTCTGACAGAGTGACAATGACTTTACAGAAAAGAGATGGTGGGTTGATTATTTCCCTGGACCTAAAAAATGCTTTTGATAGTTCTACACAAAAGGTTGTTCTGAAACAAACATGCTGGAAGGGTGACAGGAGACTGTTGACATGGATGAAAAATG
>WNGS01003388.1:13977853-13993245 GCA_020271785.1 Procambarus virginalis | reverse complement strand
TGACCAAACCACACACTAGAAAGTGAAAAGCCGACGACATTTCGGTTCGACCATTCTCAAGTCGATTGTGATGAGGGAAGGAGGCGATGGCAATAAATAGGCAAGAGAGGCGAGAAGGAAATCTAAGAGGAAGAAAAGGCTAGGCAAAAGGTACAAAAGGTAAGGTGTAATTTTTTTATCCTAAACCTGCTTCTAACACTAGTAGCACTGTGCTCTGCCTTCCCTTCATATCTGAACTCAAAACTTTTACTAATATCTTTCGTCCTCTTGGCATAAAGCACGCCTTTCGACAACTAACACACTTTGTAGCAATTTAGTTCACACTGTTCCTCCTGCTTCTAATCCTACTGGTGTCTACTCTATTTCCTGTTTGTCTTGTCCTCTCCAATACTTTGGTGAAACTGGCCGGACACTTAATGACAGACTTAAAGAACACAAAAGAAGTGTTAAGTTTACAGACACAAACAATGCTCTCTTCTGTCATGTTAGGGATTCTAATCGTCCTATTGACTGGTCTTCCTCCAAAATAATCTTTCCTGCCTCTACTCTACACAGACGCCGTCTTGCTGAATCGGCTCTGATGCACAACATACCCAACATGAACTTGAGTACTGGCTTTGTTGCTGTTGACTCTTCCCTTTTACGGTATATAGTCAAATGCTCTAAACTTTCTAACAAATGTGACCTAACATAAGCTTACCCTTCCATTTATCTTCCTTTCTTTCTCTTTCTTTCCCTTGTTTTCTCTTACGGTCCCTTTCTTATCCCTATTACTATCCCATTTTTACACTTAACCTTTCATACCTTTTGCCTTGTTTTTTCTTCCTCTAAGATTTCCTTCTCCTCACCTCTCTCTTGCCTATTTATTGCCTTCGCCTCCTTCCCTCATCACAATCGACTTGAGGATGGTCCAGGACAGACCGAAACATCATCGTCCCTTCACTTTCTAGTGTGTGGTTTGGTCAACATATTTCAGCCACATTATTGCGACTCCTCGTCTGCACAGGGATGAAAATTTTTCTGACAAAGATGAGGGTGGTAATCAGCAGCAATGTATCAGACTGGAGGAGTGCTACTAGTAAAGTTCATCGTCTCTATAAATGATCTACCAGGAGGAATACAGTCATGTTTGCTGATTATGCTAAACTACTAAGGAAAATAAGACAAACAATTGTCATGTCCTTCAAGATGACCTGGACAAAAAAAGTATAGAGCAACACTTTGCAAATGGAATCCAATGTGAATAAATGCCACTTTATGGAATGTGGAATAGGAGAAAATAGGCAACACAACCTGCAAACTGTGTGTAAAGGCATTAAAAACATTTGACAAAGAAAGATCTAGGGGTAGTTCTGAATAGTAGACTGTCACTAGAGAACCATAGAAAAGAAATTATGTGAGGAGCAAATGCTATGCTTCATGGATTCCCAACTGGGAAGCATCAAATACTTCCCAATTTCAGAATTACCTTTAAATATTTGGATGACAAAATATTAAAGGAAATTGTTCATGACTTTCATGAGACCAAAACTGGAATACTGTATGTAGTAGTTGTATATTATCCATATCTCAATCAGTACATCAATAAACTGGAAAAGGTACAAAGACCTTTTCCAGTTTAAAAGGTACAAAGAAAAGGTACAAAGATTAAATGGGTTCTGGAACTGAAAACAAAAGTTATGAGGAGAGAGGTTAAAGGTGTTAAATATGCCAAAACTAGACGATGGAAGAGAGACACTATGATCACTACATAAAAATAGTAATAGGAATTGACAAAATTGACAAGAGCTATTTCTGAAACCTGCAGTTTCAAGAACAAGAAGTCGTAGATTCAAGCTAAGGAAACAAAGGTTTCGAAAAAATATTAGAAAGTTCTCTTTTGCAAACAGCGGTAGATGGTTGGAACAAGTTAAGTGAGAAGAGTGGACACAAAACCATCAGTAGTTTCAAGACTACTGACACAAGACAGTGGACACAAAACCATCATACTGAATTACAAAGAGATGGAAATACATACAAAAGATGGAACACCATGAGCATAGTTCTTATCCTGTAACTACATTTAGGTAATTACAGATGAAGTAGGGGCAGACTCCTGAAAAAAAAACGAGAGCAATGCCAGTTGAAGGTCCAGCAAGTCTCATGGAAGCTCATGTCCAACAAAGAGAAGAGGTGAACAACCATGACACAACCTCCTCTGTAGGTGTAGTTATACAAAAGCATCCACAGCCAAAGTAGCAGGCCCACCCTGCAGGCGATCAAAAGAACCACAAGGGCCAGACACAGAACCACAAAAACCAGCAGCGAGCCAACAGCAAACACACAAGCCTCACTGTGATGCAAAAAAACAGAAGACAAGTCAGACAACCAGGTGCTGCCACAGCATAACAGGCTGGAGTGAAAGGGAGGCATACAACTGACCCAGAACAGCAGGAAGCATGTCCCAGAGACACCAATCAGGGCAGCCACTATCAGTTAGGGGACGGCATGGATCTCAAGCACAGAAAAAACAAATCTCTACAGGTACCCCCCCAGCTCCAAAGAGGGAACTGAATCTAGGCCACCCAGGATGCAGCCAAGGAAAACATTATGATGAACTTCCAAAAAGAGGCAAACCTAAGGAACCCACAGGGCCCCCCATTAAAAATAAAAATACACCCTTGATGGGGTCACTGAGAGAAAGTTCAAAACATGACAGGGAAAGGAAACACCCTTCCCCAGGTGGAGCAGAACCCTATGAAGCAAAAGCAAAATAAATATATGGTGAAGGCACAAGCACTTACCCCAGGCCCCCAGAACCCCAACCCCTGAAGAAACCCCACCTGAAAAGAAAGGTCCACCAAAAACAAGCATGACAGCACAAAGAAACATCAATGGCCCCAAGCCACTCTAAGACAGCAGTGACCCAAAAGAATCAGCAGATTTAACTGTCTGCTTCAGGGCAAGGTAATATTCCCCTCCCCCTCCTCCTGAAACTCCCAAAACAATCAAAATTCCACAAAAAAATGGCCTGAAGTCCCAAACTGGTTGGGAATAATACTGGAGAAAAGGCAAATCTGCCAGGCACTTCACCTGATTAAGGGAAAAAAGCCAGGACAAGTAGCTAAAGAGAAGGGAAAAGCAAGGCAAAAAGCCAGGAGGGGGAAGTGCAACTGACTAAAACAACTGCAGCAACCAGCTGTAGGGCAACAATTAAGGGCTGCCCAAGCATGGCTGCAACAGCAATACAACAAGCCCTGAACAGTAATGATGTCACCGCACACCCTAAAGTGTGTGTAAAGCCACAAAAATAACACTGGGGATGGGAAGACCAATCACTGCAGCAGGTACACTCAGAGACATAATGGTGACCAATGGCAATCAAAACATCTGAGGAAACACCCAGAAAAGCACAGGTGCCAGAGAATGAACTTAAAAATCACCCCAACCCCCATCCTCCGAAAACACATTGAAGAAGGAATAAGCCACCATTGGAGCATAAGGCAGCAACGAATTCGCTCCCAGAAATAAACAAACGCCTGGCTTTCCCTAACCAGTGGGCCCTGTAGTGGAACTGAGGCACATGTACGTACCCAGCATGAAGCACCTCAAGAAGGTAATGCCAAGGGCCTTCATGCAAACTGCACATATTGTGAAAAAGAATGCCAAGGGGCAAACTCCTAAACCTTCTCAGGGAAGAAATAACTAACTAAAGGCAGGATCAACACCAGTGGCCACCAGAAAAGGCAGCTCTGACTGCATGTAGCCAAGACAAACATACTATCAAGGAACACATAACAGATTGGCACAAATAAAAATGAAATAGTGAAAGAACAAACAAAAGCACCTGCACCTGCCCTGCACCTGCACCTGACAGCTGAGTGGACAGCGCTTCGGATTAGTAATCTTTAGGTTCCGGGTTCGATCCCCGGTGGAGGCGGAGACAAATGGGCAAAATGTTTCTTTCACCCTGATGCCCCCTATTACCTAGCAGTAAATAGGTACCTGGAAGTTAGACAGCTGCTACAGGCTGCTTCCTGCGGTATGTACAAAAAGGAGGCCTGGTCGAGGACTGGGCCGGAGGGACGCTAAGCCCCGAAATCATCTCAAGATAACCTGCACAGGACACAGCACAAAGGATGACCAATACTTAGCTGAAAGATGATGCCTGCAAAGGCAGTATTCACCAGATGGACTGCACTGTGGCACAACAGATACATGAATGACTGGGGTAGCTGTCATGGATGCTTGAGTTGCTGGGGCTGTCATCTGGTGGAGAGTCTTGAGCTAATTATAGGTTGGACCTAGGCAATGAGTGTGTATATAGTTTGAATTATGTTTGCAAATGTTGTCCAAGCAGTTTCCTGTTCTGGTGCACACTATGTTTTCTCTCTTGAAGTAGGACCACCACCTGAAGGGGGTTCTCCCTTCAATAATGTGGTCGACCTAGTATCCCCACCCCTATGCCTCTACTGAGGGGGCCAGATTCTGGTCTGGTAGGCCCTTGTGATTTGTTGAAACCTGGTGTGGTACCCGAGTTTGGAGGGCTCTAGGTAAGTAGCTTGGATACATACAGAGGGAAGCCCTACTAGAAAATCTATCAAGCTTTATGACATGCAGTAAAGCAATAGCATAAACCATCAGGTGGCGGCTAACAGCAGAATCTCGCCAAATAATAGTGAAAATGCAAAAATGCAAGTAGTGCACTAATGTACTTTCATAAGCACAAAAACTTACAAATGATGGAATGATACAACAGTACTCATCATTTATGAGTAATAATGAAATGTGTTAAGCATGGAAAGAAATTCTGAAATTATGAAAAGATTAAGCGAGATGCTGAAAAAAATCGTATTACAAATAATTTGTAACATGTTAGGAAAATAAGGTATCAATATTACCACCAAAAAACATTAAATTTAAGAGTCCATGACGGAGAGACAGATTAAAAGCGAACTGATATTACTGGAACTTGAATGTCATTAAAAATACATAAAACATTGTACAGTATACCATTGTGATGCACAAATTATAAAACTAATGGTGGGAATGATTACAAGCAATGATGAGCACACATCAACTTCAAAAAAATGCAAGTCACAAATGGTGATTAATGAAGAGGAATACAAGGCACCAATGATTTGTATTGCACAAGAACAAAAATTATCAGCTGTTGCAAGATGGGAAATAAGCAATAATACATATTAAAACATTTATCTGCAGATCCCCTGATGCTGTGTCCTCTCTGGGGAAGCCCTCAATTAAAGAGTGATTTTAAGCATTATTTACCCTAAGCACTTTGATGGAAGATCTGAAGCAATGCCTTGGCATGCATACATATGATGGAAAGCAAAAGAAAAGAAGCAAAAAAGAAAAGGCTGCAAGTGTGGTGCTGCTGCAAATAAAGAGAATTGATAAATAGTAGTCTTCAAGAAGACAATGTTTAGGCGTATAACAGAAATGAAATACCTGATATATATGGTAAAGCTGTTAGATAAAAGTAAAAGTGATAGAGTGATCTGAAGCAAGCATAAGCGAGTGTTTGTGCATGTGTAACTTATTGTGGATAAACTGTAACAATGCACCAGATTGGCAAAATAATGAAGTAACAATCAAGTTATATACTGTATAAAAAATAATTCTGGTTAGTACATAGTGCATCTCTTCAAGTCATTCTCAGTTGGATATCTGAGAAGAATAATACTACTTTGTACAATTGAAGGTTAATAATAAGACCAAATATTAGAAAGCTGTTGTTACTCAAGAGATCACAGACAAGTGGTGGATAGTATTAAATAGAAGAGACAAGAAAGAAACTTCCTGCAACCAGCCAGCAATTTCAAAAGCGTCACTTAAGGAAGACAAGTCTATTAATGGTGCAGCATATCAGAATAATGTAGAAAAAAGTTCAAGGATTTGTAGCCGTAGAAACATTAATTAAAATTTTAGGACTCATTTTTAATTAGAGGCATTTCAGCAATGAGAAATGCAATCTTATAACAAGATGGGAGTCTATTTTTGTTTTACAAAGAAAAAAAACAAATTTTGTGATGAACAGGCTACAAAGGCAAATATGAGGTTCCAAGAATTTTGGAGGTCTTTGTAAAAAATAATGCAAATGGAGAGATTCTGGTGACGTATGAGTGATTTTATTTATGATTAAATTATTCTTGTGGCAGTATAAATTATACAGATGAGATTACAGTACTGTAGCTACTGACTGATGACAAAAACTACTAACAAGCTTAAGATATAACAAGTCATAGTGTCTAGTTTTTTACACTGCTAATAAAGAAAAGTGACTTATGAGTAATAAATATATATAAATTGGATAAATATCACCAATGGTGACTATATATAAAAATACCATTTTAAAATATGGCATCCAACAGGTGGATTTTAAAATAGCAATATAAGCTTATTACTCTTCAATATAATGGAAAAATATATACTGTATTATATACAAGTGAGAGTGCATACAATATTATATATATAATAAAGTAGGCAATATATATATAGAGTAAGGCAATAAGGCAGATCGGGGAAGGTAGGCGAGGAGTGATGTGTTAATAAGTCCCGCCACCGTGCCGGGCGTGCTGGCCGGCGTGCCCCCACTGAGCAAGGCTGCAGCCGCCTCTACGTTACCGTTACGAGTGCTCATTATGAGCCACCTCAAGGTGCTTCTTCAGATCAGTTCTTATATCAAACCATTGAGGGCAATAGAAACAGGGGACCTGGTCGGAGACACTATGAACCAGTCCTACGTGGTACTTTAGTGCAGCTATGGTGGAGTAGCGCTTGCCGCAGTGGGGGCAGTCGCGTGGGCCAGCGTAGCGCGGCCGGCCAACTTTCACCATCAGCTGGGTACCTGCAACAAGACCACCGCCCTTAGTCCACTACTCTCCCACATACCCACATCAACCAACCCTACCTCTTGATGGTAGTGGTTGTGCTGTTGCTGCTGCTGTTTCTCACCAGTGTTTCTTGCATAACAGTAAGTGAATGTGATATACCCAGGGAAATTAACAGAGTATATCTATCTCTCATGATTTTAGTAACTCATTTCAGACATAGTAACCACCATCATAAAACCAATGAATATTTATCAAAACTACTTGCATATTATTAATGAAAATCTAATTTCAAAATCTTCAATAATTCATTAATTGAACAAATAGAAATGCCTCCTATGCACACACATACACAAATGAAATCTTCCAATAACCAGCCACAATAAGAATTCCAGAGAACAACAGAGCACATAGGTGTGTCTAGAAATGAAATGGGAAAAAATGCTCAAGGAGCCAAGTAATAATAAAGCAGTTGGCCCAGACGGAGTTTCACCTTGGGTTGCGAGAGAATGAGCACACGAGCTCAGCATTCTACTTCAATTGATTTTTATGGCATCCCTGTGTACAGAAGTCCTAGCAGATATGTGGAAAAAGGCAAACAAAATCTACAAAATGGCACACACTTGCCAATGTACAAAAGTGGCAGCAGGTAAGACCCCCTTAACTATAGACCTGTATCACTGACAAATCTAAGTCAAAATATTGGAAAAAATAATTAAAACTAAATGGCAAGAACACCTGGAGAAAAATAATGGTTTTTTGGTTTTCAATCTGAAAGAGAGTATGGTTTTTGACCTGGAAGATCCTATGTAACGAATCTACTTAGTTTGTATAATAGAGCCACATAGATTCTACAGGAAATTAATGGTTGGGTTGATTGAGTGAATCTGAACCTAAAAAAAAAAAAACTAAATTAAAAATGCTTTTGACAGAGTCCCACACAAGAGGTTGTTTTTGGTAACTTAAACATACTGAACATACATACTGATCATACATACTGAACATACTGACAGGGAGATTTCTAACATGGATGAAAAACTTTGACAGAAAAGTGAGGGTAGTAATCAGAGGCAATGTATCTGACAGCAGGAGTATTACTAGTGGAATACCACAGGGCTCGGTTCTTGCAACGGTAATGTTTATCGTCTACATAAGTGATCTGCCAGAAGGAATACAGAACTATATTTACATGTTTGCTGATGATGCTAAGCTACTAGGGAAGATAGGAATCAAGATGATTGTCATACCTTTCCAATTGATCTAGATAAAATAAGTGCTTGGAGTGCCATGTGGCAAATGGAATTCAATGTGAATCAATGCCATGTTATGGAATGTGGAAAAGGAGGAAATAGACCACAAAACTTACAAATTAGGTGAAAGGAATTAAAGAACTATCAATGAAAGATCTAGGGGTGGTTTTGGATAGTAGACTGTTACCAGAGGATCACAAACAACATTGTACGAGGCATATGTGCATCACTTTCCAACTTCAGAATTGCATTTTATTTTATGGATAGTGAAATACTAAAACTGTTCATGACTTTTGTGAGACCAAAATAGGAATCTGCAGCAGTCGTATGCTGCCCGGCCGGAGCCGGTCGGCCGAGCGGACAGCACGCTGGACTTGTGATCCTGTGGTCCTGGGTTCGATCCCATGGGCAACCATGGGATCAATGGGCAGAGTTTCTTTCACCCTATGCCCCTGTTACCTAGCAGTAAAATAGGTACCTGGGTGTTAGTCAGCTGTCACGGGTTGCTTCCTGGGGGTGGAGGCCTGGTCGAGGACCGGGCCGCGGGGACACTAAAGCCCCAAAATCATCTCAAGATAACCTCAAGATGCCCATATCTCAAGAAGCATATCAATAAACTGGAAAAGGTGCAAAGGCATACTACAAAATGGCTTCCAGAACTGAAAAACAAAAGTTATGAATAGAGGCTAGAGGCATTCAATATGCCAAAACTAGAAGATACTGTACAAGGAAAAGAGGCAATATGATCACCACTTACAAAATAATAACAGGAATCGACCAAACTGACAGAGGAATTCCTGAAAGCAGAAACTTCAAGGACAAGAGGTCACAGATACCAGCTCAGGAAACAAAGGTGCTGAAAAGATATTAAAAAGTTTTCGTGTGCAGAGTGGTAGATGGTTGGAACAAGTTAATTGAAAAAGTGAGAGGCCAAAACCATCAGTAGTTTCAAAGCATTATATAACAGTGCTGGGAAGACGGGACACCATGAATGTAGAAATTATCCTGTAACTACACTTAGGTAATTACATATTCATACATACAAAGAAATGTTGAAGGAATAGGCATTTTTAGGCCAGTTAATGCCTATAAAAATTTGACAGTCGGGACTTTACATGAAGGTAATGTAGGCACAAAGTGTGGAGATGCATTGTAAACACACACACACTCCCACAAGCAAACCATTCTCGCAGTAAAAGATGATAAAGTAGAACACACGAGGTGTAGAATAGGTGCATTTACTAAAATGAGGTACTGTATAACCATTCATGACGCTTTTGTATTGATGATAAACTGATTTCAACACACAGATACAATACTGTACAGTATAAACTTGGAAAAGGGGAAGAATGAATTGCACCTGAACTTGAGCATCAGCCAGTAGGATGTAAAATATTGTACAGAGATGATGAAAGATGTTGAAGCTGAGGAATACGCAAGGTATAAATAATCCAGTTTCAACAGCACCAAAAGAGTGCAATGTGACAAGTGTTAGTCTATCTGCAGCATGTGACCATACTTTATTTAAAGCGAAAGTCTTGGTACTTTCAGTATGTAGGCAATGGTTATGTGACACTCAAGACAGGCGAGTGTTGGATATCATCCCTGAGTGTTTTGCACTACTGTATATTTAAATACCACTTTACTTCCAAAAAGGGCTAAGGGTGGACTGTGAATGATATGCTTTCTAGTAAATGACAGCACAAGACTAAGATAATTTAGAATCCCTTTTGGTAACCCAGTACAATACAATCAATTGCATGCTGGAGCTAGTGTTGAATAATGGAAAAATCATTACCACAACAGTAAATAGCAAGGTCAACACAACATAAAAGGCAATACAGTTTAATGTTGTGACAGCAGCTGTATTATTCTTCTCCATGCACTGAAATTGTCAAATATCACTCCACCTTTCAAACTTAAATATCACACCGAACCTTACAAGCAGTACCCATAACTGTCAACAATGAAATCTTCCTGATGACCTTTCAACTTAATGTAGCACATAAGGTCTATGAACAATTTCACATTTGAAATTGTGTTTTTGCCTCTCTTCTGGGCATTTATAGCAATGCTTTATGGTGCTCTTCCTGTGCAGGATGTACAGGGAGGGGTTTATTAAATTAACTCCATCATTGAGGAACTATTTAAAAATCTCAACTCACAATTAAAGAGGTGAAACACAAGTTCACAGCAATGGCATATGATTCTACAAAAAATACTTTTTTTTTTTTGCATGTAGAGTAGTTAACAATCCTTAAAAGATTGATAAACGGTATTTAATATAGTTTAGAGCTATATTAACTGTTGGGCACAACTTGAGTAACAATTGCCGTTGAGATTTACTGCCTTCGTTAATGAAGAGAACATAAAGGACCTTGACGTTAAGGTTCTTCAATCTGTCTGCATAACCCAGGTGGGAGTTGCTACAAAATATTAAACATCTCTAGGAATCATAAAATGCAACTTTGAAGGTAAGGATAAGCAACACTACTCGGCTCAATGAATCCCTCGTAAAACCACAACTAAATAACTATATTCAGGCATTATCATTGAAGTAAGCCATACTGAATGTATGGATAACCCAGATGCTACAATATTGATAACACTCCAAAGAAGATATGACAAGCACATCGTGCAAGAGAATATACAGACACGAGCTCTATCATTCCGTAAAAGAATTTGATGGTATCCGAATGGTAGGCCATAGCTTTAACCCTTACTATTATAATCTCCATACATGATATTTCTCCATTTGATTTGTTGACAATTTTTAGGCATGTGCACCTGAATGTGATACTTTTAAATACCTATTTTGTTTAGCAGTTAAGCATATGAAGCCATAGTGCAGATCAGAAGTCAAATAATTTTTAATGCATAATAGTTCATCACCCAGGTTTTAAATTGTATGAGATAGGAAAGGAAAAGTATTATGGAAAAAAATAAGATAAAAAGATAAAAGATTGTGAGGTTGGCACCCAAGTAATTATCAGGTGCTAAACCAGTATGGAAGATTGTCACCCAATCTTAAATACTACTTGAGCACTCGTTTTCACTTTTCTTGCTTTGAAATGTCTTCTTACCCAACTAAGCCACTAGCAGTAGAAATCAAATGCAGTGTGTAACAGAAAAAAAGACTCATCACAAAGAAAAAAAAAATGTACTGCCCTGTAGTACACAAAATCATCAAAAGTGTTTAATAAACCCAAAACTGAAGGGAGGATATGATACCATTAAAAACAATTAAGATAAAAAAAGTGCTTAAAGTACTTGTTTTGTGGAACACACTTACACTGCAGACAAGAAGTGAAAACAGTCCTAAATCATATTTTAAAAGTACAATAGGAAAGGAAGTTCCCAAAGATGAGTGGCCCAATCCTCTTCAGACCAAAAGCACTCATTTGAATAAAATTATTATACAGTATTACAACTTACAGTAATGTTACAAGTATTCCTAAAATGGAAAAGGATGACCACCACTGAATTGCCAACATAGAAAGCCTTTTCAATACAACGCTTCACATCCAACAGAATATCAGTAGTACATTACTACTATGACAAATTACAGGTGCACACACATGGGTGAGAAATGCTTAGTTAGCCATTTGGTTGCCTTAGGCAGCACACACGTTCCTCTTGTCCATGTAATCAGCAATGGTGCCAGACCCAGGCTCGTGATGCAGTACTCAAGTGTTCATTCCCATGATATCAATGAATATATTGTCCAATGTTGGCCACAACAAGTAAGAAGCCTAACAGTAAGAAGCTCAAAGAATATTAAGAACAGCATCCTAAGATGCACTGTGTGCACTAAGTGCCTAGTGAGCAACATTATGCTTTCAGACATTTAGGCTAAATTATCTTTACTTTTTTCTTAAACTCAAAGTGATAAATCAATATGTAATAGAAAAAGTGAGCAAAGTTAAGGTGCAATGTGTAGATAATGCAGTCTGGAGTAGTATAGGCAGAAGTGTAGATGCCACTGGTTGCTGATAGAACAGCTGGGGAATTTCACAAGGAGTGCATGCATTTTATTTATATACCCCTGTATTTCTTTTTCAATATATATATATATATATATATATATATATATATATATATATATATATATATATATATATATATATATATATATATATATATATATATATATATATATATATATATATATATATATATATATATAGAGGTACCACCTCTGGTTGTGTTTGTTGGGACCCTTGGCCTCAAAGAAGAGGTTGTGTAGCATCCAGGGGAGCCTTGTGGGGCTCCCACATATGCTTACATTGTCTTCTACTACCCTTTATATACTTTACTTGTAATTTGTTTTATTTTATTTAAAACTTCATTATACAAAATGGATTATAACATTGGTTACATGCAAGATTCAAGGTTAGTTGTCACATTATCGAGTTCCTTCAGCTCCTCAGATGGTGGGCAGGAACCATGGATACAGTGTGTTTTTCCCCCTCTGTATTGCCATGCCGAGGCTCTGGAAGAGGAAGCTGGTGGCTCTAGGGTCTCTTGTTGTTTCAGTTAGCTTAGAACTTAGATCCCTCAAAAAAAACTAGAGGCACCAAGGCACCAAGTATCTCCAAAGCAATAGGGACAAAATTGTAGTGGTAATCCAGATCTCTATATTTATTAGACTTGGCTGCTTCCCTGCGAGTGGCATCACCACCCACAAATGCAACACTAAAGGCAACATAGGCGTTAGCTAAGGTTAAAATGCACATATAGTCCCACATCAACTGTCCACTGTTCTTCCAGGTTCACTGTGATCCAGTCTGGGCAACCAACATGCTCGTCAGAGTTAAGTGGCATTAGATAATGGGGCATTCTCTCTGCTGGACAACCAGCTGTGGTAAGGCTCCTCTTAATGCTGTCATTGATTTCACTGTGTCTTGAGTGCCACACTCCTGTACTCTGGCCATACCACAAATACCACAGCCACTGCCTCACCACAAATACATCTATATTTGGTGTGGATTGGGGGCAATAAGGCAGAGATTGGTGTTCAGAGAGCCTGCTGTGTGAGATGTGTGCTGGTTGTTGACATTGGGTTTCTTGCTAATAGGAAGTCACCTGACTGAAAAAAAGAAGTGTTACGGCTCTAAGACAAGCAGTGTCATGTGGTGGTGTTGCAACTTCTAGGCATGTTGCAGCTGCTTGATCTACAATGGGGTCATCCCAGCTGAACTGCTTGTGGGCTTTAGATAGTGGTGGCATGCTGGTTAAACAAGAGACCCACTTTGTGGTGCAGTGTATAAAACCGGGATCGTGTACCATTGCCTGTTGACCTAGATAATCTGGTAGAATTTCCTTCAAGGTTGTCAGATGCCACTGAAGAGGACAGGAACACTGGTACAGCAATTTATGTTGCTGTGTGAATGCCAAGGGTCCCCTCAAGTCTAACAGGAAGGGAGGCTTGTTTCCACCAAATCACTGAGAGGAAAGGTTAAGTGCTTTCTCTAACAATTTCAGCAAGCTGTTGTACTCCTCTAGCTTAAGGCTATTGAAAGATGGCAAACATCTAAAAAAGTAGGTCAGCCTGGGAAAGGACAAGCAACTCATGGTGAGGTAAAGTGCATCGTGAGTACCAATGTCTTCAATCCTCTCAATCATCCTTTTCAGGTCGGCGGTCTTCTTGCCAAGGTCCTAACCTAACAGCCTGCACCTGGTCTCTCACTTGACCCAGGTGTTTCAACATTTAGGGGTTTCTAATCAGTTATAATGTTCACTATGGACAACACGTCAACATCATCATCTACCAGACATTCCATCTAACCAAGCGTGCCCCATCATCAATAATGGTTTTAGACCACTCTTGATCCAGATGTGCTAGGAGAGCAAATTGTTATCTGAATTCTAATAGATCATTTACCATATTATGCCAAAATATATGAAGATAATAAAATGAAAGGATATTAAAATACAAGACTATCACTGTGACACTGTTTATTGATGAGTTAGAGGACTCCCTGCAATGACCGGGGCCTGAGTACACAGCAAGCATCTGCTGAGATTGGGGGGATTGGGTTATCATTCAGAAAAGATCCAATCTTTGTAAGTTAGTAAGGGAAGGGAAGGGCAAGGAAGGGGGAGGGGGCACGAGGGGAAAGTTTCTTGACGATAGCAAACCCGGGTCAAGAGATAATACAGTAAAGATGATAAATTATCTTCCCAAAATTTACTGCACGAATGATAAATTTCATTTTGAGAATTGCATATTCAGTCACTACAAAAGGTGGCAAAAAATATATTAATACTGTATACATATCTATCTATATTAAGAGACCCAATTTACTCGTCAAAAAGGAAGACAAGCGCTTCAGTGCTCAATACACTTACATTCCTTTGTAAATTTTCTACTTAAAAAGGATGGTTTATAGGTGTACAACTTTAAAATTTTGGTTCCTACAAGCTTTTGATCTGGTATTGAGCACTATACCATAGAGAGAATACCCTTTTGCAAGGAAGAGAAAATATACCCCTGTAAGTGGGAGCTCACGGCAAGAGGCCATCACCACCACCAATGCATTAAATTCACTTTCAGTTTGATGACAGAAATAATCACTCGAGATTACTCCAGATAATCATTTAGAAAAATTTAATTTATAACAACTGCTTAATACAGTACTGTATTTAATATTCTGATAGATTTTTTCCATGAAGTGTATTAGAAATTACAGCATTTATAATTGTTTAGTAATACTGTATAAATACAGTATAGTTGAAATTTTACTCCTGTCCAGAAATAATAAAGCTAAAAACCAAACAAAATTCCTAGGCTAGTACTGTACTGTATAGTACATATATGTACTATATTAGGTCTAAGATAACATGTATTAGGCCCAGTATTGCAAGGCAAGGTTAAGTTTGGTCAGCTTCTATATATTTTGTTGCAGATAAAAAAAGTTTCAAATTCTGCCAAATTCAATAATAAAAAACAAAAGTTTTGGTGATCCATCACTAATTATTAGTACTTATGACTAAACAGTTACTGTAAGCACTATCACTGACGGAAGATGGGCTGGAGAAACTGCCGAAGCATTATATTATATATATATATATAATATATATATATATATATATATATATATATATATATATATATATATATATATATATATATCATATATATATATATACTATACTATATAATAAATTTTCATTCGCATATAGTCCTGGGGACCATTCAGGCTTGTTCGCGCATATATATAAATATATAATTATATTATATATATATATATAATTATATATATATATATATATATATATATATATATATATATATATATATATATATATA
>WNGS01003388.1:13949426-13968450 GCA_020271785.1 Procambarus virginalis | reverse complement strand
TAATATATATTATACATACTGCATATAAAACTCAACACATATACACATAATAAAAGTTTATATTTTTTAAGAATTTTCAGTATAAATTCTTCAAGTACAATATATTCTCATCAGTTAGTACACTAAAAACTAATATGAATCATCTCACAAACTCCTCAGTAATTATTAGAGAGAATGATAACAAAATTTTCTTTTTAAATAGTGGGATAGTGCATATAAATGTTATCAATAGCATGATCAACACACAAGGATAGCAAGTCTGGCACCAATTTCACTATGGCACTAATTGAGGTAAAAATACATTACTGTGGATGATGTTAATACTGTGTATAGATCTAATTAAGGCCACTGAAATAGAAAGAGATATACAATGAGAAAGATTTGTGAACAAGAGAATCTGCATTGAAGTGATGGAGGAAATAATGATGTTTTGTTTTCTGAAGAAAAAGCAAAGGTAATACTGCCCAATAATGGGATACAGGTATGTATGAATAATAATCATTTGTGGATCATGGAGCTCTGTGCATGTGAATAGTGATGGTTCATATGGATAGCAGTTTTTCTAGCCTGAATGTGAATGTAATTCATAAACATGCCCCAATTTTGGTCCTTAACCAAGAATACTTTATCTTCCAGTCGACAAGTTTTGTGGAATTAGCAGTGCATATATATATAATAAATGCTGGACCTGACAGACCTCGTACATTTTTAAAAGCTTCCAAAGTAAACTTTATGACGTTTTTATATTTGCCATCAACAGACTGACGAGTCTTAGCCCTCATTTTTTATCATTTGTTTTGGCCAATGCTACTCTACACTTCTATAGGGCTCACTTGCACTTTCTATCACAGTACAGCAGCTTTTGTTCAAATATGAAATAACTTGTGAATACCTGTCAAATGGAACAATTGTTTATGGCCCAGTGCCAGTGCACCCAATACCTGTTGCATCTAATCATAATTACTTTTCAAACATTTAGCAAAAAATTATGTGGTGTTATTAGTGTAAATGATACAAAATGCATTTATACAGTACATGTACTGACAGAGTACAGTACTGTAATCACATATTGATTAAGAAGGTGGAGACCAAAACCGTCAGTAATTTCTAAGCGTTATATGACAAAGACTGCTGGAAAGACGGGACACCACAAGCATAGCTCTCATCCTGTAACTACACTTATGTAATTACATAAAATATTTAAATTTTAATTGAAGAAGTTAAATTTTCTTGAATTTTCTAATGTTTAAACAGTCTAGCAATTTATGATCTGCTTGAACCCCTAACCCATTGTATCCAGAATTAACTAGATCAGAATCCTTCTCTTGCATCCAATCTTCCATTTGACAAGGTTCTATTGAGTAGGAAACCACAGCACAGTACAGTACTTGTAAGTTGAACTGCTTTCATTAATGCAGGTATTATGTTATTTTTTGCATTCTTTTTCCAAACTTCAAAGGAGCCCTGATAGAATGCAATGTAGAACAGATCATTGACAAGCTGGAAAGAATTGGCGTCCAAAGCAAACCTTGATCATAAGAAATAGACTGTATGACCAAGGCCACCTCAATACATGGATTGACTGTGAAGAGGAATTTTGTGTTTTACTATTCTCATACATTTAACAGTACATACTAATGCAAAAAAAAAATATTTTACTGTACAGTACTAATAATGTAAATGCAAAGTGTGCAACACAGTTTATACAAGTGACTTTTTCTGTAAGTACCCGAGTTCTACTGTAACTTGACGTATCCCAGCTACAGTACAGTATTTGCTTTTCTTCGGGTATGACCACTTGTTACTTAAAATTTTTTATATTTATTTCATTATTTGTAATAGAAAATTTATATTTATTCCTTTTTGGGATATGTGCAGTTTGCACGAAGGTTTTTCCTCCCGATGACTGCACGAGTGGTAATGTTGAAGGATGTGGCACTCAATGTGGCGCACCAATGTTCATAATTTGGCAGAGGATGAAAGTTATCGAGGTCATCTATTTGTGTGAGGATAATAAAAAAAATAAACATGAGCGGAACTTAACTCAGGATGGCAAAGGCGAGCTGTGTTGATGGTGGTTGCCGAGTGTTGCTGTGCAATGGAAAGTGTGTGGTTTAATCAAGAGACTGAGTTTGTGAGTCGAAGTATGTTTGGGAGTTAGTCACAATTCAGAATAGGTTAGGGTAGGTTTGGGGAAGATTAGGGTAGGGTAGGTTAGATTATGTTAAGTAATGTGGGGTTAGCGTGTATAAGGTTATGGGGTAGGTTAGTTTAAGATGGGTTAGGTTGCCGTATTGCCTATCTTTACGTCTGGGATGTGATTGCATCGTTCTTCCTTGACATGCCAGAAGTACAGTGTGTTGAATATCTGGGAGTGGTTGGGTTGGAGGATGTGTCATGGGAGCATGTGGTTTAAGTGGGTTTTCAGTCAAAGTGCCAGGTCGCTGGGAGGTTTGTACAGCTGGGGATTTCTAACTCTTAGTGCCAATGGTTGTGGTTTGTAGCAAGTCAGCCTGGGAAGTGACCTTAGGTAAGGCATACGAAGTCGTTATTTAGGAGTTTGTCCAGAATCAGTTCAAACATTTTGAGTACATCAAGGGAAATCACATTAAGTCATGTCATTGAATGTAGATGTGGATAATTTGTGTGTTGGGTCAGATTTGGGGTTGGGTTGGATTACTTATGTAAAGAATTTAGTTAGGAGTCAGTCTAGTGTCTTTTCTAGTGCATTTTCAATGCGAGCGACAAGAGTTTCAACAAGATCTGCCAACAAGAGAAGTCAGTCTAAACTAGGAAAGAAATATATATAGATTTTTTTTATCTCAACATGGAAGTAAATGCTCAAGTGAATGAGAATAGTGAGTAAAGCAAGGAGGGAGGTGGCTGTCAGAGGAGTTTGGTGTTAACACTGCTTTTGTTTCTGATAAAAAGAAAATAGATTTACAGACTTTGAAAGTTACCCTCAAAAGAGCCACCTATTGGCAGTGGCAATTGGCATCTATGACAATGGTTAGGAGAGAAAAATGTTCATATCAATGCAAAGAATACGGCAACCATGCTGAACAAATATAAAGTCCCAGTCTCATTATTTTCTAAGAATGAAGAATAAGGAGAGAAATGCACATAGCATTTCCCAAGACCAAATAATATAAACCAGGCCAATGGAGCAGAGCACTATGCTCACTAACCAGATTATCCATCATCAGAGCGTAGAGGAGTGTCTTGACTGAAAGCTCCTCAAAGGAAAGACAGCTCTAAAACTAAGGAAGGAAAAACAAAATCCAGCACATTATCAAGGAACTAAGCAGGCTCCACAAAAAGCATGTAAATGAGAGCTAGACAGATCAGACACACTTTTGCAGAAGTTTGCACAAGCAAACTTCTGATGATCATCAGCCAGCCAAAATATCTTCGCATGAAGCTACTATATAAAATTACACAAGTCGCCTGGTAAACAAAAATTTATGAAAACATAAAAACTGGAACCAAAAAGAGTATTAAGCTATTTCAGAGCAAGAAAATACTGAAGAGCCCACCAAGGCCATCTCATACTGGTGATGAGAACAAGCCTTAAGGTGCTACCTAAGATTCATCACCATCTGCTACTCATAAAGGCAGCGAGAGATTCACCCAAGAAACTTCACATGTGACGATAAACAGAGAGCCTTGGAAGTCTTCATATAATATTGAAGATCGATCCACTACACAAGAAGTGTAACTAAACTAAATTAGGCAGGACAAACTAAAAAGGCAGGAAAGTGGGGCTAAACTGGCTATAGGTATGCTATTAAATCCTTTGGCCCAATCTAGAATAATTTTCAAAATCGTCAACAGATATCACCAGGGTTTAGTGCCAAAATGGAATAGACTGGAAGGAGCAGACTCTGCTGAAGCAAAACAATCAGAACACTGTCAGAGTGGAGACAGATCAAGCCCCTTGGGAGAGAGGCAGTTTTGAATTTAGTCTGAATGGCCACCATTTTGATATAAGAACATAAGAATAAAGAAAACTAAAGCTTCTATTTATTTCCTCTCAAACTCAGTCATATATGTCTTGCTATGCCTGAAACTATCAGCGATCACACATATATTATGTTACTTGGTAATTTCTTTCATCTATTATGTTACGTGGCAATTTCTTTCATCTGTTATGTTACTTGGTAATTTCTTTCATAAAATCAACAATGTTGTTTCTAAACTAGTATTTACTCAAGTCTTTCATGAATCTAAATTCTTCCAATTTATATCCATTGTTTTCAGTTCTATTTTGTGTTGATATATTTAAAACCTTATTTCTGGGGAAGTCCCAGTGGTTTCCTGAAGCTATCTTGCCGAGACTGCTAAATGCAAATGTGGGTCACATCAGACATGGGAGTTGTTTGACTTACTGGGAACCAGAGCCAAAACCTGCCCCTCCCTTACACAGGTGCAGAAAGCAAGTAACAATTCACCACCACACTGAAAACGCATTTAGAAATGCAATGAATCTATACAGACAACTGGAGGGTTAACAGAGACCGAACCCTCAAAAATGCCAAACTCTGCAAGCGATTCACAGAGACCAAGAAAAACATTCACAATTAGTGCAAAACTCATACGACTAAATGCCACCACCGGGAGGCCCAGCTTCTGCATGTAGTTATCTTTCCTGTTAGTTCATTCGCCGATATCAAACTGTACAGTACTCTTCCGTGTCTTTCATGCGTGGCAAGCCTTCCCTGCTTCAAGCCAAGTGCAGGCCGTCTTTGGACTTGTTCCTGCAGGGGTCATTTGCTTTGTACTCTTCTATATTTTAAGTTTTTGCTTCACATGCATGTTTTCCACTTGGCATGTTGTGTGGGCTTGGCTTTGTTGTGCTTTGGGCTGCATGTGTTCTGGGTTCCTTCCAAGGGTGCACATTAACACTACCTCTGCGCTGACAGATACAGTAAATTTTCTCTGGTGTGTTCATGAATTCACCTCCAAGAGGCCTGGACACCAGGGTGCAGGGCCTCATTTAGAGCTATTCACAAGTCTTTGACCCCTCTGTTTGAGCCCTGCCCTGGGGATATTCTTTTGTGCTGCGGCTTGTGTGCTTGTTGATATGACACACCGCAGATGCCAGTTGTAGCCTGGTCATTTTGGCTGCACTGTCCATCTGCCTTCTGATGAGTGTCCTCAGTGGTTGGGTGTCCTGCTTGGCTAGCTGCCTTCAGGCCCTTCAGGCCCAAAGACACTTGCAGGTCTTTGTTGAGGTTGGATTGGCCTGTTGACCCCACACTCACCATTTGAGAGTGTGAAGAGTGCTCATTGTCTTTACTACCAGATAATGGTCATTATATTTGCCTCCGCCATTCTGCCAGTTGGGTTGTGACACCTGTACCCAGACTCCTATGCAGTTTGTTTCCTCTGGGTCTCTGCACTGACTAATTCACCTTCCAATGCAAAAGCTTCTCAGGCAGCTGGCACTTTGAGAGCTGGGTTTACAAGGATTAGGTGTTCACAGCACTGATCAATTGGATGTCCCAAAGTTGGCCCCTATGGTGTTTCAGGACCAGGAATTGGAGGTGTTGGTGATCTCCACCTAGAGAAAGTCTGCACCCCCTCTTCCTTTCCCCTCTGGGTATAGTTCACCCTGCTTCTGGTCTTCCCTCAAGATGTAGTTCATCCTGCTTCTGGTCTTCCCTACAGGTGTAGTTCACCCTGCTTCTGGTCTTCCCTCCAGATGTAGTTCATCCTGCTTCTGGTCTTCCCTACAGGTGTAGTTCACCCTGCTTCTGGTCTTCCCTCCAGATGTAGTTCATCCTGCTTCTGGTCTTCCCTACAGGTGTAGTTCACCCTGCTTCTGGTCTTCCCTCCTGGTTCTGCCTCCAAAGTGATCCGAGAGTTTCAGAGTCGGGGCAGAGTTTAGCTCGGCCTTCTCTGGGCTGAGCCCCATCCTCATCAACAGTGGAGGTAGCCAAGCCTTCTGATCCTTATGGGGCTTTGGGGCAATCTTTTTCATATTGACTTGAGAATAGTCCAGGACAGACCGAAACGTCGTCATCCCTTCACCTTCTAGTGTGTGGTCTGGTCAACATACTTTAGCCACGTTATTGTGACTCATCGGCTGCAAATCTTTTTCATAACCCACAGGCCTGCTCAGAGCCTTCTCCTTTGGAGGATACCTTTCTGTCCCAGATGCTGGATGACGACTAAAGCTCTACCCCAGAGCCTTCATAACAAGCTTCTGGGTCAGAGAGAGCGTGAAGAGTATCCATTGATAACCTTCAACCCTTCTTGGACCTTGGTTCCCCCACAGGAGGGTCTTTTACTTCAAGATGATATTCTTCATATCCTCTTCCTATGTATGAGTATGATGATTTGGCTGTTGCCCCCTCAAGTTCAGTTCCAGGCCCCTTTCAGTGCCTCAGAATAGTCGAATTTCTGGAGGTTTTCATCTTCCCATGGTTACCCTTTGGTGGCTCGGCCAGATTTGTTTTGGTACCTCCTGCAGAATTTTGATGTTTTAGCGATAGAGCCTTTAGCAATGGTAAAAACAATGATAGAGTTTTAGCAATGGACTACAGGTCCATCTCAACTAATTGGCTGTGTTGTGAGGTGGTGGATTCATACTGGTTGGCTGACATCCCCATCTTTTTCTTTGGGGATTGGCCTTTTTGAGACCTGTGCACTTGATTAGCCTGATGGCTGAGTGGACAGCGCTCGGGGTTCGTAGTTCTAAGGGTCTGGGTTCAATCCCCAGCGGAGGGGGAACAAATGGGCAGAGTTTCTTTCACCCTAATGTACCTGTTCATCTAGCAGTAACTAAGTACCTGAGAGAACTGCGACGGGCTGCTTCGTGGTGATGTGTGTGTGAAAATTAAGATTAAGGACTTGCCCGTAACACTAAGCATGCTAGTGGCTGCACAAGAATGTAATGATGGAACTCTTGTATACAGTATATAAATAAATAAATAAATAAAATGATTGGTGAGAGGTGTGCTCCTTCTTTCAAATGATGCTGGGTGGTGTTTCTTATGCTCTGCTCAGACTGCATGTTTCCTCTGGTACTTCCCAGGGATGTGGTCAAGTAGCTTTAAAACCTCATTTATGTCCCCCTTTGTAATACTCTTTTATTTATTTATATATTTCAATAATTTCACTATTTACTTTTTATCTTTCTAGGGAATGTCAGTTAAGCATTTCTAATCTCTCTTCACAAGGAAGGTTTCTAATTCCTGGGTTTAACTTGTCATCCTTCTCTGCATGTATTCAAGTGAATATATGTCCACTCTACAGTATGGAGACCAAAACTGAATTGCATAATCTTAATGGGGCCTAACTAGAACAAGATAGAGCTAAGAAAAATATTAGATATTTTGTTGCTAATGCTTCTAGAGATAAATCCCAGTATCCTATTTGCCTTATTCCATATATTTATGCATTTATTTTCTGGCTTCAGGTCCCTACTAATGAAGATTCCTATATCTTTTTTGCATTCAGACTTTGGAATTTTCAACATTGTCTAGCCGACATCTGATAACTCCATTGATATTCAAACAACATCAGACAACCATTGATACTCAAACCACATCAGAAAATGAAGAAACAACAACATTTTAGTCCATCCTGGACTTGATAATAATTCAAGGATGGACCGAAACATTGTCATTTCTTCATTTATTGATGTGTGGTTTGGACTTCATATCTTCAGCCATGTTATTGTTACTTCATTGTCTGATAACTCCATTATTATTATTACCCGAGCTCAAAACACTACATTTTTTCAGCATCAAACTACATATGCAAATCTGTCCTCTATTTTAATAGCCTATCTAGATCTTTGTGTAGCAATTTTACGTCTCTGAATACATTTCCTGCCCAATTTTTGTCTTGTCTTCCTATGTTGAGTCATTGGAATGAGAAACCATCAACAAGGAAGACCAGCAGCCGACACTATAGTGAATACTGGAACACTTCAGCCCAAGTTCGGTGCTTAGGTAAAAAACTCAAGGCAAGGGGGGAATAAAGGTTGAAATACCGAAAATGGAAAGCTTTGAAGAAGATCCCTCAAGGCCATAGGAACCTGTAAGTGGTGATTCTGGAGCCAGCAACTAACAAACTGGAAAAATTATTTAACCTTTTAATTCAAATGAATGGTTCAAGGTTAAAAATAAATGCCATGATGGAATAACAAAACCATTACAACAGAGTGAAGTACTGCAAGTGTAGCAGGAGCAGGAACTTCAGCTTGTTAATGAGAATGATGAAAAACCCAGCACTACCAATGTGTAGTCCTGGGCTGGCAAGCTAAACCCCAATGATCAAATAAAAAACAAGTTCTAAAGATAATACAGGCCACTTAACTGGAAGTAATTACCTATGTGTAGTTACAGGATGAGATCTACACTCGTGGTGTCCCATCTTCCCTGTACTCTTTGTTGTATAACACTTTGAAACTACTGACAGCTTTGGCCTCCATCACCTTCTCACTTTGCTTGTTTCAACCGTCTACCACTTTGTTTGCAAAAGAAAACTTTCTAATGTTTTTTTGGTACCTATGTTCCTTAGCTTGCATCTGTGTCCTCTTGTTCATGATGAATAAGTGGACTGTTCATCATGATGTTGCTGGTTTAAGGAATTCCTCCTTGTCAATTAGGTCGATTCCTGTTGGAATTTTGTACGTGATCATATAATCTCTTTTTCTTCTATCTTCTAGTTCTGGCATGTTTAATGTCTGTAGTCTCTTTTTGAAACTAATGTTTTTCAGTTCAGGAAGCCATTTTGTAGTATGCTGGTGCACCTTTTTCAGTTTCTTTATGTGCTTCTTGAGATTTGGGCACCATACAACTGCTACATATTCCAGTTTTGGTCTCATAAAAGTCATGAACTGTCTCACAAAAGTCCATAGTATTTCACCATCCATATAATTAAAAGCAAGTCTGAAGCTGGAAAATGAAGCATACGCTCCTCTCACAATGTTCTCTCCCCTCACCACCACCACTGCCTCCTCGTATCCTGGCCGGGGAGGATTTACTTGGCACAAATCCTTAACTGTAGCCTCTGTTTAACTCAACAGTAAAATGAGTACTTGGTTGTAAAAAAGATTCTTCATGGCGGGGATCGTATTCCAGGGACCAGCCCGAAACGCTACGCATACTAGTGGCTGTACAAGAATGTAACAACTCTTGTATATATCTCAAAAAATAAAAAAATGTTCTTTATGTGTTCCTTTGATAACAGCTTACTATCCAAAACCACCCCTAGGTCTCGTTCTTTATTAGAGTTCTGTAATTCCATTCCACATAATTTGTAAGTTGTGTCTGTAGTCTATTTTCTCTGAAACCACATTCCATAACATGGCACTTATTCACAATGAATTCCATTTGCCACTTTATGCTCCAAGTACTTATTTTAATGTGGTCCTCAGGTATTTTTTTTTTTATCTAAAACCACCCTTAGATATCTTTTTTTTTTTATCAGAATTCTTTAAAGATTTTTCACATAATTTATAAGTTGTGTGGGGGTCTATGTTCTCCTATTCCACATTCCATAACATGGCATTTATTCACATTAAATTCAATTTGCCAAGTGGTGCTCTATATACTTATTTTGTCCAGGTCTTCTTGAAGGGCATGGCAATCATCTAAGTTTCTAATCTTCCCTATATCTTAGCATCATCAGCAAACATGTTGATGTAATTCTGCATTCCATCTGGCAGATCGTTTATGTAGACAACGAACATCTCCGGTGCAAGAACTGAACCCTGTGGTACTCCACTTGTGACATTCCTCCAGTTTGATACATTGTCTCTGATTACTGCCCTCATTTTTCTATCAGAAAATTTTTTCATCTATGTTAGAAGCTTACCTGTCACCCCTCCAATATGTTCCAGTTTCTAGAACAACCTCTTATGTGGAACTCTATCAAAAGCCTTTTTTAGGTCCAGATAGATGCAGTCAACCCAACCATCTCTTTCCTGTAAAATCTCTGTAGGTCGATCATAGAAACCGAGTAAATTCGTTACACAGGATCTTCCAGAACAAAACCGATACTGTCTGATATTATATTGTTTCTCTCCAGGTGTTCTACCCATTAATTTTAATTATTTTTCCAATATTTTGACCATTATACTTGTCAATGATACAGGTCTATAAGTGAGAGGGTCTTCCCTGCTGCCACTTTTGTAGATTGGAACTATGTTAGCCTTTTTCCACACATCAGCTACAGCTCCTGTACACAGGGATGCCTGAAAAATCAATTGATGTGGAATACTGAGCTCAGGTGCTCTCAGAACCCATGGTGAAACTCCATATGGACCAACTGCTTCGTTCTTACTTAGCTCCTTGAGCATATATTCCACTTCGTCTTTAGACACCTCTATGTGCTCTATGTTGTTCTCTGGATTCTTATTGTGTCTGGTTCCCTGAAGGTTCCATTTTTGTACAAAAACACTTTGGAACTTTTCGTTTAATGTTTCACACATTTCCTTTTCATTTTTCGTGAATCTGTTTCCCATTTTCAACCTCCGAATATTACCCTTTACCTGTAATTTGTTGTTTATGAATTTATAGAATAGGCCTGGTACTGTTTTACATTTGTCCGCAATCCCTTTTTTCAAAATTTCTTTCTGCCTCTCTCCTCACTGCCGTGTAGTTGTTTCTCACATCTTTGTATCGCTGGTATGTTTGGGGGTTTGGCCTTTTCCTACACTGATTCCATTTTTGTGTCTTTTGGTCTCTAGCCTATTTTGCAATTTCTGTTGAACCAATCCTGTTTCCTAGTTCTGCATCTCTGCTTTGGTATAAATTTTTTTGTGCCTTTATCATATTTTTCTCAAAACCTGACATACAGCTCTCATTTACTTTCTTTCCTAACAGCAAGTCTTTCCCATCAAATTCCTTAAAGAAAGAGATGCTCGAGTTCCCCATAATGACCTCTCCTGAGATCAGATTTTTCAACTGCTTCAACCTCATTTTCTTCCAATTTATAATGCATTGCATATTTTATACCCAAAAAGACATGGTCACTTTTACCCAAGGAAGGTACTGAATGTCAAATATCTCTTCCTCTTTCCTGGTAAATATCAAATCCAGCATAGTGGGAACATCCCCTTCCTCATCCTCATAGCTTGTTTAACATGTTGAAACATGTTTCCAGGATGAGGTTTACGAATCTACACGTCTAAAAATCCTCTGTTCTAGCTTCATATACCTCCCATATGTATGTGTGTTTGGGGTGGGGAAGTTAGTGGAGTATGTTTCTACAAACTTGCAAGTAATAATAGCACCAATGGATGGAGCGAGTGGAGACTTCTTCATTAATATTGCTGCATTTGTAATTGTGACAGTTTTGTGAAAATTTTATTATTAAGTAATATACACATTATGAAATTCTGACATTTTAAAACTATTATATAAACATTTATATGTAAAACTGAATTCCAAACAAAATAATTAAAAAATTGCTCTCATGAAACCTTTGTTAAAAATAAAATATACAGTATAAATAAATGTAACCAAAAATTGTGACATTTTTGTTAATAAATAAAACTCTAATATACAACAAGGGAAACTCCATATGTGATGGAGGATAGGAACAGCACTTAGCTATAAACCTTATAAGCCTAAATAAACAGAACATCTTATTTTAAAAGAATACAAATTAGTGAATAATAGTAAAAAAAATCCAGTGTTGAATGAAAAGAAATGTTCTTTCTGGTCAGTCCCATTAGTATCTCACTGAACTACCCACCTGGAGTCCGGCAAATACAGGTTCCGCACCAAGTTCTAATGAATCACGAACACCTCCCAGTCCAGAATCTGCCCTCGCAACAGAAGCATAAGGAACTGGGAGATGCCACAGCAGTTACATTACTACAAGGAAAACAACCATAGTGGTAGTGCACACCAAAACAAGCAACTTCTTGGACAACATTTACAACCCTGAATCAAACTATGTACACACACTCGTTGTCTAGGTCCAACCCCTAGTTAACTTCACACCCTCATCACCAGATGGCAGCCCTGGTAACCCAAGGGTCCGGGGCAATTACTCCTCAAGTACTATGGGAAGAGGAGAAAGGCAAGAACAGGGAAATAGAGAGGGGGAGCCACAAAAAGGTTTTATTACATTCAACATTGAATTTTTGGTAGGGTTTCCTTCTGTACCTCTACTAGCTATCTCACCACGGACAGGAACATAATAAAAGAGAAAACTGCAGTGGTAAGGAAGCAGAACCAGAAGACATGATTTCAAAAACTGCCCTAGGTCATTAAGCCAAGAAAGCAGACAACACTGCAGGCCGTGGATGGAATGGGTCGGCAAAGAGCAGGAAAGCGAATAAAACTACCCAGCAAGAAAGCTGGCTACTGAAACAAGAAACATGGACAGAGGTGGTCCAACAAATGAGGCACCCTCCTGAACATCCCAAATAGAGCACAGAGAATGAAGCATCACTCTGAATGCAAAGAAAGCCTGAGGAACCCCTGGCCAGCATTATCATGCTCCACCGCCATGAGCCCTCACCCTCCCACTTCCTTGGACATGCAGGGAAAAGGAACCAATACACTGGACAAACGAAGGCAGCCCGAAATGACAACCACGACCAAAATGGAGCACAAAAGAGGAGATGGACGGAGAAGGATCCTGAACTCCACCAAGAAGGCCCAAGAGGAGAAGAATCAGCCAGAGGCACAAAAGCCCAAAACAACCCATGAAGAGGCAGATAAACAACAAAACAAAAAACGAACAAGAGGGGTCCAATCAAGCCAAGGGGAAAAAACAACAACCAGCAACAAGCACTGGCAAATCCAAAACCATGAAAAAACAGTCCTCCAAAGCCAACACCAGATGGGAGCAAGAAAGAGAAAGGCAGAAAAACATGCCAAGCCACCCATCACAGCAGCCAAAATATCAGCCCCAGACGAGAAAGGAGTCCTGCCAGNATTATATTATACATATAATAGAAATAGAGATACATAACCTGTACATAAATAGATTGGTATAATGCTAAACTTATACACATTATTAAAGTTTCATTATAATTAGAGGGGTCAGGTAAAATACAAGCAGATTTAAATATGTAATGTATGTAATAAATAGTAGGCACATTGATATATATTATATATAACACATACATATACTAAACATAAGTAAATAATGTTCCCCCACAATAATGATAGTGAGATCGATGAAACTAGTGTTGGGAAGAAGCACTCGGTGTGTTACAAATGGTTCATATGTGAACATCTGCTTTCACTTATCTATTGTTCACATTTTTGTCTTTTCTAAAGAAACTACCTAATTTGAACATAACATGTAGCATGAACAACAAAATAACAGATATGTATTACAAACACTTCCACAAGAACAAATATTTATTTCTATCAAGCTGTAAAATTTATGAACTTAAATAAATGTTAGTAAAGAGAATAAAGCTTCAAGCAACAAAATCTAAATACTGTACCTAACTAAAATTACATATCCTTGCTTTGTCAAAATTCTACATTACTTCCAAAATTTCCATGGGAACACGTTAAACAAAAGACCTCATTTCCTGTTAATAAAACATGACAGCTGACCATCAGTCAGAAGGCAAGTTTGTAAGCAGGGCAACCCAGAACTCACTAGAGTACCACACACACACACAATACATTACGGAAACCCAGAACTCACACGATACGGAAGCAATATCTGGGTTACTGCAATCTATCACACGATACATTATGGCAACCCAGAACCCACTACTGCATCACATGTATCAAATGAAGAAACAATGGACATCACTATTACATTCTTAGTAAGCCAATATTTTGCAGTTCACCAAACTGTATATTATATACAGTACAGTTAAGGATTAATCTGAGGGGAAGGAAAATATTAAGTGTAGCAATGGTGCTCCTTAACACTATCGCTCGCTTTGGACACCGATCACGTCCATTTTTTTCTCCCGAATCCTAGCCGTGGACAGGACTCGCGTCCACTCCAAAAATATTTGTATAAAATTAATTTTTATCCGATCGACCTCGGGATAGCTTCAAAATAAGCGCCTTTAGAATGCGTACAATTTGATACCAAAATGAAAGATGTAACACGAAATATGATGGCGGAACACTTGAAAGATTATAAATATGTTATCGAGTCTAAATTTTAAATTTTAAAATATTTGTTAAAATTCTATTTATTGTGCTATTATTATGGGAATACTGTACAGTAGTTTTAAAATGCGCTCCTTTAGATTGCAAACAATTTGATACCAAAATAAGCGACGTAACACGAAAATTTGTCAGAACACTGGAAAGCTAAAAAATAATTGTGATGATGAGCGTCCAAAATTAAAATTTGTTAAAATTCCAGTTATTGCTCTATTATTATAAGACTAGTTTTAAAATGTGCGCCTTTATATTGCAAACAATTTGATATCAAAACGCACTATGTAACACGAAAATTGATGTTGTCAAACTGAACGAGTATACACATTAGGTTGTGGTGTGCAAATTGGTGCTCGTAACAGGTAAATTTAGGCTTTGCTGTGGGGAGTCTCGCCAGGCTTTTGGACATTATATGCATATACACCTGCAGGGAATTTAATTGCAAACACAACGATACCAAAACGAACAACGTAGCACGAGAATTAAGGTGAGAAAACTGAAACGAGTATACACATTTTACTGATTTTGTGCGCTCACTGGTAACTTTTCCGACTTTAGGCTTTGCTGTGGGAAGTCTTTGCCAGGCTTTTGAACATTATATGCATATACACCTGCAGGGAATTTAATTGCAAATACAATGATACCAAAACGAACAACATAGCACGAGAATTAAGGCGAGAAACCTGAAACGAGTAATTACTACGTTCATCTGAAACGAGTATACACATTCAGGCGTTGGCGCACGCCCGCCCGCATCACCCGCTCCATGACGTCAAAGTCTGTGGCGCTCACGCGCCGCGCATGATAGTGTTAAAATGGTTATCATGTAAGGAAATGCATTGTACTTAAAAAATAAAGGAAAATATAAAAATAAAAATAATCAAAAGAAACAACACAATGCTGAAACAACAAGTGAATAACAAAACTAGACTTTCTCTTGATATTTTAAAATTGAAACATGTGCAGATTTAATAATAATCATAAGATGACAATGTAACTATAACTTCTAAAATAAATTTAACATTGCAATATTGTTTTCATGTATTTTTTAAGAAGTTACAGCTTAACCCTTCAATTGCGCATCGCATCATATGATGCGTTGACCGACTTGCAGAAAATTGCGCGTCGCATCATATGATGCGTTGGAGTACTACGCAAGATTTAAACGGCCCGCGGATACACGGGGTTCACCACACCTTCATCATGGCTCTTGTAAACAGACGCCATTTTAAAAAAAAATCGTGGGCCAAACTCCCAGGTGTTAGGGGCCTCAGTATCGAGTAAGCTACCAAGCCTGACGCACGCAGCATGAGCTCACAGCACTGCTGTTCAGCTTGTGACCACAGCATCGCCTAAAAATGCCATAATATACTTGTTCATGCTATTATGTAGCGATAATATTATTACAGAAGACCCCTGACTGTGATAAAACTGACCATGGGTCTGATAATAAGAGGATTGTGATGATATTTAGCGCTGTGCTCCATGGAGGGAGGAGTAATGCTGTGGGAGGGAGGGTGGTGGCGTTGTTATCTGACTGTGTGTGGCCACCTTTTATTGACTGCACTCCCCATACCAGCTTAGCGGTTCGTTATGGTGAACACAAATGTAGATACTTATATATAACGTGTGTATAGAGAGTATAAACAGCAAGAGTAGGAGGTTGGGAGCCGCCATTTTGGTGAGAGGAGCGTCGTCTGCAGGAATTATCGTGTTGTTTACTGGTGATCACGTCTTTGGGCACCATACCAGTTTACTTGTACAAGTTTGGTGAATAAAACCGGTAGATATTTATATATAATGTGTGTATATAGCGTAATAACACCACAAGCAGTATTGTTGGAGGAGAAATATTAGTGCGTGTGGCCTTGAGGGCGGCAGCCATCAGCTGACTGTGAGGTCCATCAGTGTCAGTGGCAGCCAGTGGCGGGCTGCCACTGCCACTCAGCATACCAACTTAGTGGTTTGTTATGGTGAACACGAATGTAGATACTTATATATAGCGTCTGTATATAGTGAATAAAAGCAAAAACAGTATTGTGGGAGGAGAATGTGGGCGAGTCAGATGACTTGAGGGAGGGCGTGAGTGGCTGGCTGGTACACGGCGGTCACTCCTCGTTACTTTTTTGACTCATAATAGCAACTTAGTGGTTCGTTATGGTGAACAAAACATGCAGATACTTATATATAACCTGTGTATATAGTATAACAACCGACAAAGTATTTGTTCACTGTTTGATGAACATAATTGAATCAACAAAAAGCACACCATATTTTTGAGTACAGCGATGATTCACCCATTTCATTATATAAATATATCACACTACACACTATTGAATAATATTACAGCAAAAAAACTACGAAAAATCAATCAGAGACATTGAAATAATTAGGCAATTATCTCTTTGTGGCAACTCCGGCCTGACAGCTGGCGATCAACAGACCGCCTGGGACGCATGCTGAGTGAGCGCCTGTTTTGTGCCAGACTTCCCTGCCCTATAGCGGCCAATATATTCAACTTACGATTTTTTTATTATTTTTCCCGTGATCAGTGAACACAAATTAACAGGTTAGGAAGAAAAAATAATTTTTTTTTTTTTTTTTTTGTATGCGCCTGTGGGTGTCAAATGGTATATAGCTATGCGCCATTTAAGGGTTAAAGCAGTGTGATAATGAGAGAATAAATAAATGAACAGCGTATTAACATTTTGTCTAACATAATCCTACATACGGAAATCTAGGAAATGAATTCATTAATTTAATGTGTACTAAAAGACTTCAAATATCTATTTTCTACTTGAGCATTATTAACAGTGGATAAAGTGATATTACCTGGCTCTGATGTTAATATCTACTTGCTTTAAGTAAATATTTGATCAAGAAAGTATAGTACAGTACTTGTACTATGATGATATATGTAGTAAAAAATAAAATACCTTTTAAACACTAATACACATATTAACTGTGTAGTATGAAAATGGAAGCACAGATTGCAATTATTTTTATCCTCATGTCATATGCAATGTATAGAGAAAGATTACCATCCTCACATGGATGAGAGTTAATGAGGAACTAAAGCAAAATATATCGAGACTAAATACAGATGCCCGTACTGGTCATGATATTTATGCTTAATGAACAAATGACAACCTTATAGCATTGACAAGACCTAATACAGTACTTGCATATAGGTAAGGATATCTGTATCAGACCACAACTATAGATATCAAAACTCACAATTTCAAAAAGACAATGTAAAATAATAATATACTAGACCAAAAAAAATAAAAGAGGTATAGAATATAAACCACAAAATGTTTCCATTAACTGTATGTAAATGCACATTATGTACTATGATAAATGCACTGTCTGGAAATAGTCTGACTACTGTACTGTTACATATAAATTTCAGTTAAGACCCAGTTATTATCCAAACAAATAACATGCATATACAAATAGCATAAAAATCAAAGCTTTTAATTAAAAGTGCACCATTCATAAGCTTTCAAAGACCAGACCCACACTACACCAACAGTGTACAATCCAAAGCAACACAGGACAAAGTTCAAAGAGGCACTTAGCTAAAAAGCACCAGGGCCAGCCACAACTTACTGGGGACCCAGGAGCCCAACTGCAGACAGGCATCAGCAAAACAACCGACTACTCAAGACAGTTGTGTGAGCCCCTGGCCACCCCTCCATACCTAAACAGGTGGAAGGGGCTGCCTGAATGCATGCACACTTGTTTTGAGAGATTTAAGCATTTGTTTATATTGTACTGTAATGTTGGTGAAACTCATTCGGCAGTTTGTGTGGCTTTAGGTCTCTTTTTCTTAACCCAGCAGGGGTTTGTATTGGTTTGCTGACTTTCTGGATGCCTTGCCTGGTGAGGTGGCAGAGTGCCACCTTCTCACTGCCCTTCTGTGATGGGGGGTGGGCGGGGAAAAATTTTGGCTTTGGCTCCCTTAAGCCTAACAAAACTTCTGTGACTGGTGTGACCTTTAGTTTGGAGCAATCTTGGCAAAATATTTTCAGGGAATCATCGAGGGGCTCCCTCCAGAAACCTCAACATTTGACGAGTGTATTTCATGAACACAGCCATACAATGAAAATTAATATAGCCTTTTACACAAATGTGAAAAAACTCGACCCATCCTCCTGAAATGATAGTAGTTATAGTGACTACAGTGTTTGGTTGAAAGTACCCATATGCAATGGACTACAAAAAAGTTAATTTTTTAATTTTTAATTTGATGGAATCCAGAAATAATAAAGCTAAAAACCAAACAAACATTCCTAGGCTAGTACTGTACTGTATAGTACATATATGTACTATATTAGGTCTAAGATAACATGTATTAGGCCCAGTATTGCAAGGCAAGGTTAAGTTTGGTCAGCTTCTATATATTTTGTTGCAGATAAAAAAAGTTTCAAATTCTGCCAAATTCAATAATAAAAAACAAAAGTTTTGGTGATCCATCACTAATTATTAGTACTTATGACTAAACAGTTACTGTAAGCACTATCACTGACGGAAGATGGGCTGGAGAAACTGCCGAAGCATTATATTATGATGACATCATGTACCCAGTGCATACTTTCTTGGTCACAATCTTTCATCCACACGATCAACATTCGTTTTTTGCCATAAGTACGCATTACCTTAAGCAGGGCAGAGCATACTTTTGACAAGTACTGTACATGTTCCTTAATATAATTCCCAATGTTTTAGGAACAGAAAATGTGCTCCTTAACTCTTGCTTTACATTCATGCATTTATAAAAACCCTCAGTGAAACAGACTCTCTCAATATAGAGCAATAAACTTATATTGTTCTATTTCCATACAAGTTTCCCGTTCTAATTTGTCTGTGAATTGTGATATACAGTATAAAATATTGCTTGGCACTTC